>SRZU01000328.1:0-12712 GCA_013183765.1 Fusarium xylarioides | reverse complement strand
TAATAATTAAGCTATTATAGTTTTATATTTTTTTTAAAGAAATTTATTAAAATATTAAAAATAAAAGCTTATAAGATATTAATTTACTATTAATTTAAAGTAATTATTATATTTAATTATTATAAATTAAAAATATATATTATAAATAATTTAAATTTTTATTTAAATATTAATTTATAATTAATCTTTACCTATAAGTACTTATATTTATATAATTATCTTATTTAAGTATCTGCCTATAGGTAAGCATTTAAAATAGATATCTTTAAGTATATACTTTTATTAAATAAATACCTATTTTTTTTTTTTTTTAAAAATCTATATATTAGCCTTAAAAGGTATTTAAGTATCTCTAAAATCTATTATAATTTAAATATTACTTACCTCCTAAGTAATAAAGCTTTATTAAATTAATATTATTAAGTTAGCTGCCTTAATTATAGCTTAAACCTAACTGCACTTAAGCTAGCTAGAGAGCCTTACTCTTTAGCTAGGCTAGACTTTCTCTTATAACCTACTTTAAATAATACTATGCTTTAATTATCTAATATATAATAAGTTATTTAACCTACTTTCCCTTCTAATTGCAGCTACTAATAACATTATAGCTATACTATTATAATACTTATTATTAGAAGAAGCTTATAGTTTAATCTTAATAAGCTTAATTCTAATAAGCCTTATTTAATAAAAGATTATAATATAATATATAAGATTAACTAAGCTATTATTAATAAAAAAGATTATAATTAATTATATAATAAAATAATAGAAATTATATATATTTAAGAGGAAATAGATAATACTAGCTATATAAGGCTAGTAGCCTTTAATTATAAGATTCTTTTACTTATATATTGCCTTTATAGGTAAAACCCTCTTATTAAGAAGGCTTTTTTTATTAAAGAGCTAAAGGAACTAAATAAGCTAAAAGGGAAGTTACTTAAAGGAATATATATATACTATAAGGAGCTAGTATTTATTAATACCTTTTATAATAATATATATAATAAGTAATTTAAGGCTATCTAGAACTAGATCTAGTAAGTACTAAAGAAGACTAAACTATAGCTGCTATAAAGATTAGGCTAGTTATAGTCTTAAACTATAAGAGTGTAAAGATAAGGGAGATAGTGTACTGCAAAATGGATAAGAGAGGGGTAATTGCAGGGTTCTGTTAGAAGAAAAATGTATTAAGTTTTATATAGGTTTAAGAGCCTAAAGTTAAAGACCTAAAGTTATAATGTTAGTGTTAGCAGTAATAGAGGGTAGAATTGATTATGCTATATAGTATGTAACTAGTTTATAATTGTAAAGACTAGCTAAATATTAGTATACTATTAGTATAAATAGGGAATAATTATAAATATATTAAAGAGAGAAAATTTAATAATTAAATAACTATATATAAAGATATATAATTTATATAATATTATTATTATTTATTTTTAAATAAGTAGAATTTAAAATAACTTAGCAGTTAGGCTAAGTAAAAGCTTATATATTATTAATACCTTAATTATCTTATTTATACTTATTACCTAGCCTAAAGAATCCTTTTATTTAATAATAAACCTATTAAAACTTAATACTATAGGTTTAATAAACTAGTTTTACTAAATAAAAGCCTTAAACTTATATCCTTTAATAATATACTTATTAGTTAAATAACTAGTACTTATAATAAGGCTACTTAACTAATTACCTATTTTAATCTCTTATAATTAATAAGTAAAGCTATTAAATAAATTAAATAACTTTTTACTTAATATAAGTATTAAGTATTATTTTTACTACTTAATATTTATAATAGTTATAAAGCTAAGCCTATTAATAAGAAATATATATTTTAAAAATTTAAATAAAGTATTAATTATAAACTAAACTTATAACTTCTTTTTCCCTTAAATATCTATTAAATTATTATAAAGGTTAATTATAGCTTTACTAATAGATACTTTAAAGAGCTTTTATTACTTCTTTAAGTATTTAAAGTAATAAGTAGTAATCTTCTTTCCTTTAAAGAAGTAAACTTTAAAGGCTTTTATTACTATTTTTAAAAGCTTAATTTCTTAATTAATTACTATTTAATAGCTATAAACTTAAACTTCTAATTAGCTATATATATTTAGTTATTAATTATTAATAAACTATTACTTATAAAAGCTTTATATTAAAGATAGAAAATTTAAAATTCTTTTAAGTTATTAAAAGTATATTATATTAGCTACTTTGAAAATAAATTATTTTCCTTTTTACTTAAAAAGCTATTAATTTACTTTAAATTATTAGAAATATCTTTAATAATCTTTTTAAGTTAATTATTTAATTACTTTTAAAGCTTATATATTTTTTATTAATACTTCTTAAAATCTATAATCTTAAAGTTATAAATAATAGTCTTAAAAATATTAATAATACTATTATAAAGATTATTAATTTTTATTAAATAACCCTTTAAGGAGTTACTTTAAAGCTATAAGATACTATTAGTTAATTAATTAATAAGATTATTAATAAACTTCTTAATATTATAGATTTAATTAATAGCTTCTTTAAGTTTCTTTTTAATATCTATAATTTTATTTTTAATAGTATTCTTAAAATTCTTTTTATTACTATTAAAAAACTCTTTAAAGCCTTTCTTAAAAGCTTTAACTTTAATAGCTAATATTTTTTTTTTAAGTTTGCATATTAGCCTTAAAAGGTATCCAAGCATCTCTAAAGTCTATTATAATTTAAACATTACTTGCCTCCCAGGCAGTAAAGCTTCATTAAGTTAATATCATTAAGTTAGCTGCCTTAATTATAGCCTGAACCTAACTGCACTTAAGCTAGCTAGAGAGCCTTTCTTGCTCTTTAGCTAGGCTAGATCTTCCTCTTATAACCCACTTTAAACAATACTACGCTTCAATCATCTAACACGCTTCGGCAGTAAGTCATCTAACCCACCTTCTAATCGCAGCCGCTAATAACATCACAGCTACACCGTTACAATGCATACTATCAGAAGAAGCCTGCAGACTCCCAATCCTGATAAGCCTTATCTGACAGAAGGACCTAATGCGACCGAAATGAAGGATATGATTGACCAAGCTATCAGCAGCGGTGACCATTACAAGCTATATGATAAGGCAATAGAGATCCTAAAGGCCTAGGAGCATACAGATGATATCAACCGCATCAAGCAGGCGGCCTTTAGTTGCAAGATCCTCAAGGTTACATAGCCTTATTACAAGCTGGTTGACAGAGGCTTCCTTAATGCCGAGATAAAGGCACTTAACGCGCTTGGAGAGAAGTTGCTCAGAGGGACAGATCTGGAGGTCAAGGAAAGGGAATTCATTATGGCCATTTGCGGCGGCTTATACGACGAGTGGCTCAAGGCCATCGGGTGGCAGGCTAAGAGGGCGACGAGAATCACTCTGCAGTGACGTGAAATCTGGGATGAGAGAGGGGTAATTGCGGGGTTCTGTAGGAAGAAAAATGTATTGAGTTTTGTGTAGGTTCAGGAGCCTAAAGTCAAAGACTGTCAGCGTTAGCGGCGATGGAGGGCAGAATTGATCACGCTACACAGCATGTGACCAGTCTATAATCGTAAAGACCAGCCAAACATCAGTATACTATCAGTATAAACAGGGGTTTAATAGCTAATATAATATTATAAGTAAAGTTTACTAGAAGTTTAATTTTAATTTTCTTTATTAAAGCTAATATATTATAAACTTATAGTATTTAAAAATAATAAGTAAAAGAAAAAATAAGTAAAATAATTAAGAAAGTAATATAATTAAAAGTTAATAAAAAATTGTATTTTTAATAAAAAAGATATTAGTCTTTATAAAGAAAATATCCCCAGTTTAAACCACTGTTTCTTCACTGATTTCACTTTATCTGCAGTTCTCAGATGGCAAGGTCGATTGGTCACGTGCCTCGGCATATGCATTCAATTGATAGAGCTAGTCATCATCGACTTCAGGTCAATTTGACTTTCGCCGACTAACTTACACAAAAGTCAACCCAATTCCTTCAAACCTTCGAACCCCGCCATTACCCCGCCTTCATCTAACTCTGTTCGCAGACACGCTGTCCCTTTGCTCTTATGGTCTTAGACTATGGCCTATCTATCAATTGCATACAAGCGGGGGTATGCAGCATACATATTTAGCCTCTATAATTACATTCTTAAGCCAGTCTTTATATAAAGCTAAGTTTAGACCTATTAATGCAGCAAGGAAAGCTGCCCCTTCTATATTAAGAGGTAAGCCTTTCCTTATAGCCCTTTCTAGCTTCTTTAATCTAAATAGCTTCCTAGCTAGCTAAACTAGATAAATATAATAACTTAGATAGATTAGATCTATATAATTAATTAAGTTAATTAAAATATAGTTAAAAATAGCTATTTTAATTAAGCTAAATAGGCTTCTTAATAAGAAGTTCTTTATAATAGCTATAGCTATTATATAGATCTTATAGTAATCTTTCCTCTTAGCTTAACTTAGTACTAATTTAATTATATTAATAAGATTATAGTTAGTTATATAATAGCCCTAATCAGGCTCTAGGCTCTTGCATATAGGCATCATGTTGGTGGCTATAATTGATGTCAGTAACTGTAACCAACAGGTCAGGGAACGTACTTTATGATGGGCATACCAGGCCTGGTATTCTTTTGGCTGGGGTGAAGGAAGAAGGTTGATACAGCTGCTGAGGGACCTACAGGCGGTATTTATACTGCTTGATTAAGGCAGCAATTGCGCTACAGAGGCAGATAAACCTTTTCTGATTTTAACTTCTGTAATTCTAGCTTATTATAAGGGCCTTATTATTTAAGCCTTTAATTAAAAAGTTAAAAGCTTAATAGCCTTATATAGAGCTAATAGTAATTAAAAAAAAAAAAATATATATATATATATATTTTATTTTAATAGCTATTTTATAAGATACTTTATATACTTAGTTAAAAAGAGAAAAGAAAGCTAATAAAGTAACTTAAATTAATACTAATATAGCTAGCTAGTAGATATAATAAAGGTAAATTAAAGCCTTCTTAGCTATTACTTTTTGCATTTTATATATATTACTTAAATAAAAATATAATAAAATATTAAAATTAACTATTTATTAATTAAATTTAAGTAAAATAAATTTAAAAAAAAAAAAAAAACTAATAAATAGATTAAGTAGTAAAAGATTATAATATAAAAATATAATATATTTAATTTAATTTAAGCTAATTATTTAAGCTAATTTTAAAATTTATATAACTTATATTAAATAGCTAATAATTACTATATTATATTTCTTATAAGTTAAATATAATAAAATTATAAATTACCTTTAAAATATTAAGTATAAGATTAATACTATTTAAATTAAATTTAAGTTCTTTAAGTAAGTATTTATAGTAATTATTTATAGTAATTATTTACTTATAATTAGCTATAAATAATTTATATCTTTACTTTATAATTTAAATATCTTTTTTTAATTTAAATTATATATTTACTATATTATAAAACTATAAAATTTAAAAGTATTTAAGTCTTTTAATTTATTCTTTAAATTATTTATAAATAATTAAGCTTTTATATAAAAGCCTTTTAATAAGCTTTTAAATTTAAGTTAAGTATATATAAATATTTTTCCTTTTAAGTTTCTTTTAATATAAAAGTAATAATAAAATAATATTATTATAAGATTTTATAATATATTAATTTATTATAATAACTTTAATAGATTTTAAGTTTTTTATTATTAAAAATAATAAGTATTTTTTATTTTTTTAAGTTTATATATTAGCCTTAAAAGGTATTTAAGTATCTTTAAAGTTTATTATAATTTAAATATTATTTACCTTTTAAGTAGTAAAGCTTTATTAAGCTAATATTATTAAGTTAACTGCTTTAATTATAGCTTAAACTTAATTACACTTAAGCTAGGCTAGATCTTCCTCTTACAACCCACTTTAAATAATATTACAGTTTAATTATCTAATATACTTTAATAGTAAATCATTTAATCTATATACCTTCTAATTGCAGATACTAATAATATTATAGCTACACTATTATAATGCTTTAAAGAAGCTTATAACTAGCTTAAGATAATAAGGTATATTAAATAAAATGCTACTAAGAAGTAATTCTTATAATTAACCTATTTATTAATAGAAATAATTATATTAACTTATATAATATAGCTATAGAAATTAAATTAACTTAGCAGTATAAGAATAATGCTAGCTATATTAAGTAGATAGCCTTTAATTATAAGATCCTTAAGGTTATATAGCCTTACTATAGGTTAATTAAGAGAGGCTTTTTTAATAGTAAGATAAAGTAACTTAATAAGCTTAAAGGGAAGTTACTTAAAGGGATAGATTTAACTATTAATAAAAGTAACTTTATTATAGCTATTTAACTAGGTAGCTTATATAATAAGTAGCTTAAGGCTATTTAAAGGCAGGCTAAAAGGGTACTAGAGAAGACTAAGCTGCTATAACCTGATAAGAGTGTGAAGATAAGGGGGATAGTATACTATAAAATGGATAAAAGAGGGGTAATTGTAGGGTTTTAGAAGAAAAATATATTAAGTTTTATATAGGTTTAGGAGCCTAAAGTTAAAGACTTAAAGTTATAATGTTAGTATTAGCAGTAATAGAAAGCAAAATTAATTACTATATAGTATATAATTAGTTTATAATTATAAAGACTAGCTAAATATTAATATATTATTAATATAAATAGGAAAAGAATAATAAGTATAATAAAAAGCTTATTAATATTTCTATTAAACTAGTAAACTCTTTATACTTAAAAAGATTTAATAAATTTATTATTAATAAAGGTATATATTTATTATATAAAATTACCTTTTTAAGCCTTTATCTCTTTAAGATAATATTACCTTATAGTATTTAAGCCTAAGTAAGGAAGTATTATAGTATTTTAAGAGTATTAATTACCTTATATTTTAACTTCTTATTAAAGCTTATAAGCTATTAAAGCTTATTAATACTAAACTTTAAATTACCTTAATACTTTTAAGACTTTTTAAAGAAAACAAATAAGTAAAAAATATATAGCTAATATTAATATAAAAAATAAAATACTAAAGATTTTTATTTATTTAAGTTAAAGTATAGTAAAGAGTTAATTAAGCTAATTATTTATAGTAATTAGTTAATATACTTATTATTTATTATTTTAAAAAGCTATTTTAAAATTTTATATTTTTATAAATTATTTTTATTAATTCTATATTAATATAATATAAAGTAATATACTTTATATAAATTATATATATATAGTTAAAGCTAATTTTTAAAAGTAGCTAGTTTATAAACTATAGTAAGTATATAATTACTATATTAAATTACTATCCCCTATTTATACTAATAGTATATTAATGTTTAGCTAGTCTTTACAATTATAGACTGGTTACATGCTATATAGCGTAATCAATTCTGCCCTCTATTGCTGCTAATGCTAATAGTCTTTAACTTTAAGCTCCTAAACCTATATAAAACTTAATACATTTTTCTTCTAAAACCCTACAATTACCCCTCTCTTATCCATTTTACAGTATGCTATCCCCCTTATCTTCACACTCTTATCAGGTTATAGCAGCTTAGTCTTCTCTAGTACCCTTTTAGCCTGCCCTTAGATAGCCTTAAGCTACTTATTATATAAGCTGCCTTAAATAGCTATAATAAAGTCGCTTTTATTAATAGTTAGATCTATCCCTTTAAGTAACTTCCCTTTAAGCTTATTAAGTTACCTTATCTTGCTATTAAGAAAGCCTTTCTTAATTAACCTATAGTAAGGCTATATAACCTTAAAGATCTTATAACTAAAAGCTACCTGCTTAATATAGCTAGCATTATTCTTATACTGCTAGGTTAATTTAATTTCTATAGCTATATTATATAAATTAGTATAATTATTTCTATTAATAAATAAGTTAATTATAGGAATTACTTCTTAGTAGTATTTTATCTAATATACCCTATTATCTTAGGCTAGTTGCAAGCTTCTTTAAAGCATTATAATAGTATAGCTATAATATTATTAGTATCTGCAATTAGACGGTATGCAGGTTAAATGATTTACTATTAAAGTATATTAGATAATTAAACTGTAGTATTGTTTAAAGTAGGTTACAAGAGGAAGATTTAGCCTAGCTAAAGAGCAAGGCTCTCTAGCTAGCTTAAGTGCAGTTAGGTTTAGGCTATAATTAAGGCAGCTAACTTAATAATATTAACTTAATAAAGCTTTACTACTTAAAAAGTAAATAATATTTAAATTATAATAGACTTTAGAGATACTTAGATACCTTTTAAGGCTAATATATAAACTTAAAAAAAAAAAAAAATATTAAATTACTATAAATACCTTTTTAAAATTAAAAAAACTAAAAAAAAGATTTTATTTCTTTATTAATAGTAATATAAATAAATTTATATAGCTATATATATATTAAGAAATATAAAGTTAAATAACTTTTATTTATACTAATAGTATATTAATATTTAGCTAATCTTTATAATTATAAACTAATTATATACTATATAGTATAATTAATTTTACTTTCTATTACTATTAATATTAATATTATTTTTTTAAGTTTACATATTAGCCTTAAAAGGTATCTAAGCATCTCTAAAGTCTATTATAATTTAAACATTACTTGCCTCCCAGGCAGCAAAGCTTTATTAAGTTAATATTATTAAGTTAGCTGCCTTAATTACAGCCTAAACCTAACTGCACTTAAGCCAGCTAGAGAGCCTTGCTCTTCAGCTGGGCCAGATCTTCCTCTTGCAACCCACTTCAAACAATACCACGCTTCAATCGTCTAACACGCTTCAGCAGTAAGTCATCCAACCCGCCTTCCATACCTTCTAATCGCAGCCGCTAACAACATCACAGCTACACCATCACGATGCCTATTATCAGAAGAAGCCTACAGTTTGATCCCAATAAGCCTGATCCTAGCAAGCCTTATCTAACAGAAGGCTACAATATAATGTATAAGATTAACTAAGCTATTATTAATAAAGAAGACTATAACCAACTATACAATAAGGTAATAGAAGTTATATATATCTAGGAGGAAACAGATAATACTAGCTATATAAGGCTAGTAGCCTTCAGTTACAAGATCCTCTTACTTATATACTGCCTCTACAGGCAAGACCCTCCTATTAAGAAGGCTTTCCTTATTAAGGAGCTAAAGGAACTAAATAAGCTAAAAGGGAAGTTACTTAGAGAGATACATATACACTATAAGGAGCTAGTATTTATTGATGCCCTTTGCAATGATATGTATAATGAGTGGTTTAAGGCTATCTGGGACTAGGTCTAGCGAGTACTGAAGAAGACCAAATTGCAGCTGCTATAATGCGAAATGGATAAGAGAGGGGTAATTGTGGGGTTTTGGAAGGAAAATGTATTGAGTTTTGTGTAGGTTTGGGCGCCTAAAGTCAAAGACCTGAAGTCATAACGTTAGCGTTAGTAGCAATAGAGGGCAGAATTAATTACACTACATAGCATGTAACTAGTTTACAATTGTAAAGACTAGCTAAACATTAGTGCACTATTAGTATAAACAGGGGAATATTAATATTATAACTTTAAGTCTTTAACTTTAAGTACTTAAACTTATATAAAACTTAATACATTTTCCTTCTAAAACCTTACAATTACCTCTCTCTTATCCTAGATTTTATAGTATACTATCCCTCTTATCTTTACACTCTTATAGTTTAAGACTATAACTAGCTTAATCTTTATAGCAGCTGCAGTTTAGTCTTCTTTAGTACTTGCTAGATCTAGTCCTAGATAGCCTTAAATTACTTATTATATATATTATTATAAAAGGTATTAATAAATACTAGCTTTTTATAATATATATATATTCCTTTAAGTAACTTCCTTTTTAGCTTATTTAGTTCTTTTAGCTTCTTAATAAGGAAAGCCTTCTTAATAAGAGGGTTTTATCTATAAAGGCAGTATATAAGTAAGAGGATCTTATAACTAAAAGCTACTAGCCTTATATAGCTAGTATTATCTATTTCCTCTTAAATATATATAACTTCTATTACCTTATTATATAATTAATTATAATCTTCTTTATTAATAATAGCTTAGTTAATCTTATATATTATATTATAGCTTTCTATTAAATAAATTTTATTAAGATTAAGCTTATTAAAATTAAACTATAAGCTTCTTTTAATAATAGGTATTATAATAGTATAGCTATAATGTTATTAGTAGTTATAATTAGAAGGAAAAGCAGGTTAAATAACTTACTATATATTAGATAATTAAAGCATAGTATTATTTAAAGTAGGTTATAAGAGGAAGATCTAGCCTAGCTAAAGAGCAAGGCTCTCTAGCTAGCTTAAATGCAATTAGGTTTAGGCTATAATTAAGGCAATTAACTTAATAATATTAACTTAATAAAGCTTTATTATCTAGAAGGTAAGTAATATTTAAATTATAATAGACTTTAAAGATGCTTAAATACCTTTTAAGGCTAATATATAAACTTAAAAAAAAAAAATAAAGTTAAATAAAGTTAGCTTTAACTTATTTTTTAATACTGCTAATACTTAAAGATAAAAAAATAAATTAAATATTACTTTAATAAGTATATTATATTAATTTTAATAGAAATAAAAGAAAAAGAATAATAAAATAAAAGGTTTTAGTAATAAATAAATCTATATACTTATATAGCTTTATTATAACTTAATAAATACTATAGAAAAGAACCTTTACTTAAAGTTAATAATTTTAATTGCCTTTAAGTAAAAAGAGCCTCTTTTAATAAATACTAAAATAGTAGCTAATAATCTTAAGCTAAATCTATATAGTAAATAAGCTATTAATAGCTAAATAACTAATAGAATTAAAAAGATAAATAAAAATGTAAGTATAATTAATAAGTTAATTAATTTATTATTAATTTTTAGTAGTAATTTTATAATTTCTATTAAAGTAGTTTTTAAATTATTTTTAAATAAATAGTTTAAGTATTTTAGCTTTTATAAGCATTATAATTATTAAGTTCTATTAAGTTAAGATATTATAAATTAATTTTAAAGGTTATAAAATAGTTTTATTTTATATTTAATAAGCTTAAGTCTTTTTAAATTTTTATATAAACTTAAGACTTTAAGTAAATTTAATAGTAAGGTAATAAACCTAAAAGATAATTAGTTATAATTAACTTAATAATTACTATATATATTTACTATAAGAAATATATTATAAGAAGAAATATATATATTTAAAGAATAAATAAAAATAAATAATTAATATTAATAAGAATAAATAATTAATTTATAACTTATAATTTTAAAGTATTAAATTAATTATCTATTAAGTCTTTATTATTAAGGTCTTTATTTTAAGAGAAGTTATTCTCTTTATTCTTATCTTTATTATAATTATTACTTTTTAAAATTACTATCTCTTTAGATATAATTTTAATATAATATATAATTTCTTATATAATAAGGTTTAAAATATAAGCTATATATTATGTAAAATAAAAGTAAGGTAAAGGTATAGGCTATAACTTAATTTTAATTTTATAATTTAAATCCTTAATATTAAGATATATATTATTACTTACTATAATTACTTAAAGGCAATTTAAAAGATAATAATTCTAAAGGCTATATATTATATAAGAGTTTAATATAATTTTAATTTAATCTTTAAATATATTAATAAATCTAAATATAACTCTTTTAAGTTATTATTAAGTATTAAGAAAATAGATAAAAATATTAAAAATAGTAAACTTATTATAAAGTATTAACTATATATTTAATATAAGAAAGACTTTAGCTTTTAAGGGAAAAGTTTAAAAAATAGCGTCTTATAAAAATAGAAATTTATTTTAATTTTATTTAATAAAAATTAAGCTACTAAATAATTAAAAGTATAATAAGATAAAGGCTATAAGCTATTAAAATGCTAAATTTACTATAATATTTATAAATAAATAGCTAATAGTAATAAAATAAGTAAAATAGTAAATAAATTCTATTTACTATTTAATAGTATTAATCTATTAAAAGTAAATTAAAATTACTATATTTAATTACTATAAATATACTTATATTAAAATTAAAATATATTATTTATTTTTTTTTAAGTTTATATATTAGCCTTAAAAGGTATTTAAGCATTTTTAAAGTCTATTATAATTTAAATATTACTTACCTTCTAGATAGTAAAGCTTTATTAAGTTAATATTATTAAATTAGCTACCTTAATTATAACCTAAACCTAACTGCACTTAAGCTAGCTAGAGAGCCTTACTCTTTAGCTAGGCTAGATCTTCCTCTTGTAACCTACTTTAAATAATACTACGCTTCAATCGTCTAACATGCAATAAGTTATCTAACCTGCCTTCTGATTGCAGCCGCTAATAACATCACAGCTACACCATCATAATGCCTATTATTAGAAGAAGCCTACAGTTTAATCCTAATAAGCCTGATCCTAGTAAGCCTTATTTAATAGAAGGCTATAATATAATATATAAGATTAACTAAGCTATTATTAATGTTAAGACCTGATATTATATAAAGGTCTTATTATATAACTAAGGAATATATTATGTTCTAGATGACTAATCAGGGCAAAATATATACCAAAATAATGAGAAAATTTAGGGCTTTCGATTAGTGTGC
>SRZU01000327.1:0-12893 GCA_013183765.1 Fusarium xylarioides | reverse complement strand
GGTAAAAAGTATATCTTATTTTTTTCTGAATTTCGGCAGTTTTTGTGATAGTCTTTTCATTATCATTAAGACTACCCCTCTCTGGGAATCAAAATGCCCGCTCTTCTAGAGGTCTATATAAGACCTAGGTTTTCCCACTCAGGGAACTTTTTTCAACTTAGACTTATTAACTTTTCTATTACATAATATATATTACTAAATTCAGAAAAAATCGCTCTTCTTAGCGAATCTACTTTTATTCTATAAATCCTACCCTATGCCTCTTCTATTACTATTATCTATCCAGTTACTTACAGAGAATTTATAGGCTATTTTATTCAAGCCTTAACAATTAGAAAAGCTACTACTTTATTCTTAAGGAAAATAATAATTTTAATTATAATCTAGGTAAAAATAACCTTATATAATCTTAAAAGAAAAAAGAAAAACTAAATTATTACTTTAACTATTCTAGTAGTTTTAATTTATTTTCTATTAAAAATACCTAGAAGGTCTTAAAGGTATATATATATTATTATTCTTATTAGAATATAAATACTCTTAAAGACCTTATTTAAAAAGCTTAAAAGGAATTAAAGCTATTTATAATTAATAACTAGATTAATTTTATACCTTAATAGCTTTAAGATTATATTAATAATAAAGGCAAGATAATTAGCTAATAGTTAGAATACATTCTATTAAAAAAGATAATTTTTTTAAGCCTAAAATCAATCGCTGAAGACATCTGAAGTTGATGATACTGTAATTTGAGGGATTTACGTGTGTGGGTTATTTTCCGACCCACCTGCTTGGACAGACCGTGGGACGAGCATATCGGCGTCTCTAGGGAAGCCAGATATTTAAATGGTACGGTTTTGGTTCCTATCGAGGTGTTCTAGAGGATTGCAAAAAGGCATAAGGCCCTGATCGGTATCCAACATAAGTTTTCAACATAACATAACTGGTAGGTCTAAAGGTAAGGCTATCCCCAATTTAGGGCCTATTAGTAATAAAATGTTAGTTTTTTGCAATTTCTACTTAGTATTAAGTTATATAAGCTTAAAGGATATACCTTTTCTGCTATAAACTCCTTAGAGGAAGGTTACTAAGGAAATATAACTTAAAAGTTAATTTTTTAGCTAAAAAGTTAATAGAGTAATGTAAAGGTCTAGACCTTTACTTTTACCTAGTTTACTAAATATAACTAAAAGGCTAATAAGGCTATATTAAGCCTATATTAAAACCCTTAAATTAAGCCTTTAAAAATAGATAATTTTAACTCTAATTATAGTAGTAATAAAGATTAAGATAATCTTAAAGACTTCTTATTTATATAAATACTTAAAGAGATTAGCTAATTATAATTAAATTAAAAAATACTATAAATACCTTATAATCCTATTTTAAGATATATTATTAACTTTAAAGGACTATTAGTAGCTGCAGTAAAGGCTTAAAGACTGCTTTAAGGTAGTCTAGTAAGGTTCTTTAAGATCTTTAAAGTTCCTAAAGGGATCTTTAATAAATTAATTAAGTAGTTAAGGGAAAATATAATACTAAAAGATATAAAATAGTAAACCTTAAAGTAGAAAGTTATAATATTTTTATATATAATTAGTTAAAGTATATCTTAATACTTTATAGTAAACTTCTTTAAAATAAGCTAAAGTATAATCTTAGTTATAGTAAAGGTAGTAGTAGAGACCTTTTTAAAGCTTTATATATATTTTATTTAACTTTCTAATAATAGCTTTATTTCCCTAGAGATAATAGCTTAGTAAAGCAGTTAGTATTTCTATAGCTATATTAGTATAGTAGATAGAACTTACCTTACTGTATATATTTTTAGTAAGAAATAGAGAAAATAATATAATAGCAAGTCTTTAATCTTTTAAAATATCTTCTATACTGTATAGCTAGATAGGACTTTCTTATATATCCTTGCTAGCTATAAGGGCTTAGTTAATAATGCCTTATTAATGCAGTATACTTACTTTAAGAGTCTTAAAATCCTAAAAAATTAATTTTATATTAATAATACTAGCTTTAAATCTTATTAAGGACTTATTATTCCCTATACTAGCATTAAATATTATTTAAATAACTAGGCCAAAACCTTCATTTCCTAATTTGCCTTCTTCCCCCTCCTTTCCCCCTTACTCCCCCTCCTTTATGCTGCAATAGCCCTCAATTCCTATAATATAACATTTACACTGTTAATTTAACTAATATAACTATGCATTTTAACTCTATAAACTACTCCTAGTATAGGCTATTACTGCTGCTTAATGCGATTCTAGTAATAAAGGCTTATTGCTCTATTAATAGGTCTTAATCCTACTCTAGGCAATTAGCTAGGTCTTTTAAGGCTCTCATTTAGCTTATAATATATATAATAATAGATATATTTAGAGGTATATTATAGAGCCTTACTTTATAATTAAAGATTATAAGATTAACTTACTGTATTAGCAGTAATTTATTAATATATAGTAAGTCTTTACTTATAATATTTTAATACTAAAGAAAAGTATATAAATTAAAGATATTACTAATATTAAGATTATTAATATTAGTTAGAGAACTAGTTATATAGCTATTAGCTACTATATTTAGTTAGTTATAGCTAGGTTAGCTGTTATTAATGTTAATTATATAGTAGTATATCTTATAATAGATTTTAGGGTTCTTAGCCTATTTTAAGATAGTCTATTTAAGTTAAAGCCTTAGTAATAATTGCTTTAACTAGGTAATAATAAAGAAGGCATTTAGCCTTAGTAGGCTAGGGGAAATATCTTTTTTATGCTTATAGATTAAGGCTACTTATTTAGTTAGATTATAAGGTTTAAGGCAGCAGCTGTATGATCTTAAGACTTGATTTTAAGGTTATTGTGTTTTTTAGTGTAGTGTATAATGCCTTGTATTATAATATGCTAAAAATAAGCATTATATTGTATTATCTCATTGTATAAGACCTTATTAGCTATACCTTGCATATTGCTGCAGAGACATTTTAACTTTTTAATTTAAATAACTAGAAAATAACTTATAATAGACCTTAGAATAAGAAGAAGCTATATAACTTCTATTAATTACATTTTAGAATTATTATTAAACTTGCTTTTAGTTATATAAAAAGGAAGTTCTAGATCCTTTGCTGCAGAGTGCTAGAGTATTTTATATATAAATAGATCCTATTTATCTATATCTATATAGGATTAATAAACTTTATTAGCAGCTATAAGGCTAATAAAGAGGCTAATAAAGAAGATAAGAAGAAAAGAGAAGTCTTAGAGGAGGTTAGAGACTAGGCAGATAGATATATATAGTTAGAAAATGCCTTAACTTTAAGGTTAACTATTGCAAATAAGCAGTAAAAAGCTTATAAAGAATATCATGTAGAAGTCAGGGAGATTAACTAGCTTATTAGGGAGCTTAAGAATCTTAATAAGAGTAATTTCTCTCTTTAAAGGTAGTAGTAATAATAAAGGAAAAAGGTTATAGTATTAAAAAAAGCAGCTAGCTAGGTAGAAAATAGGCTTCTTATTTCCCTTAAAAAGCTAATCTTATAAGTATCTTAAATATAAGATAGTTATAAATCTTATAGCTCTATTTTAGAGGTTTAGTATTTTTAAAAGTAAAGGTTATAATATTATTAATTAATATTTAGTTTTCTTTAAATTCTTAAAATAAACTTTTCTACTTTTAGGCTATTAATTAATATATCTATTATCTTTTTCTACTAATTATTTAGTATTAAAATAAGTTAAGGCAATAATAGTAATGCGTGAGAATTACAGCTCTCCTGAATAGCAGGTTATAGTTAATCCAGTCCTTAGTGTTTATCTTACAATACTAAGGCCTACTCTTAGAATTAACCTAGCATACCCTTCTAAATACCTTTATTTTACCTTATAAGCTGTAATTTAATATTAAATAGTAGCAATTATAAAAGATCTATAGTGCCTAACTATCTATAATTAGCACTATAATTACTATTAAGTAACCTCTAAGCTTATAGAAAGTTATTATTACCTTTAGTACTATTTATTAACCTCTTAATAATCTTAATTACTATTACCTATATAAGTACTATTAAAAGCATTCTTAATAGTATAAATTATACTTAAAATTAGCAGTTATTTAATCCCTTAAGAAGCGCTAATTAAGAAGTTATTATTATGTATGCATACTATAACCCTTAATTCCTGCCCTTATATGCATATTATATTATAGTAAAAAGCTAAAAAGGTAAAAATTTATACCTTGCATTTAAATTTAAACCTATAACCTTTAGCTTTTCTAGCATTTATCTAAGAAAGTATACTTTACCTTATATAATTGCTAGCATATATAAGTAAAAATTATCTTTATTAATATATTCTTTTATAAAGTTAACTTACTCTTATAATAGCCTTACTTTTTCTTAAATAATTAGCCTTTTTATACTAATTTTTAATTTAAAAGTATTAGTATTACTAAAAAAGAAGCCCCTTAACTGCATTTACTTAAGTCTACTACTTAGTTATAGAAATCCCTAAAGGGAACTAAGTAGAATAAATCCTTTAGCTATTTAATATTTATAGGCAAGACCCTCTAAGTAGTATACTAGGATAAAACTAAAGTTAAGAGGTATAAGATAGCTTAGTTAAGCAGTGCAATCTTTAGTATAAGGCAGCTACCCCTTATAGTTATTAGATAGGGAAAAGCTACTATCCTATTAAATTACTATTAAGATATATTATATCTCTACTTACTTAAAGTAATTAATATAACTATAAGTTATATACCTTTTAATGTAGCTACTATATACCTTTAATTAATATATTATTTAATACTACTCTTTTATACCTTATATACTAAAGTCATTTTAAGGCTATTATAACTGCATTTTTACTATAATAGTATAATCTAACTATAGAGATAATGTAAGTAATCTACTAAGCTAGCAATATAGCAGTCTATCTAATTCTATATAATAATAATAGCAAGATAAGTCTCTTAATAATTATAATAATAGTTAGCATTTAGTATCTCCTTAATCTCTAGGTTATTAGCATACTATCTATCTATTAGCTCCTTAGCTACATTATAATAATAAGTCTAGGGATAATAAATTAAATTCTTTATCTTAATAACTATAACTACAACTACAAGCTAATTAATACTCTATTCTTTATAATCTAAGAAAATAAGAGGATAATATTATAGATTAAATTATAGAGAATAAATCTATACTTATATAAGGAGTATACTTCTATTAAATAATAGAGAAATATTACCCTATTTAAGCTCTTAATGCATTTACTATTTAAGATAGCAATATAGCCTTATAGATGCAATAGATACTAAGTTGCTAGGTCTTTAAGTCTACAATTGCAGATATGCTTATTAAGTATCCTTATACTAAGCTCTTATATCTTAAGTATCTTCCCTAGTAGTAAGAGTAGGTGCAGTAGAGGTTTAATATTTATACATTTAATTAGTAGAATTAAGTAAAATTAATTACTGCTTATTATCTACATTCTATAGAGATCCTAGAGGTATAGCTAGGTAGACTACTAGCATCTTAAGATAATCTATTAAAAGGATCTAATAATAATCTTATAGTATAATAATAATATAAGATTACTATTAATACTATACAATCTACAGGCAGTAATATTAGCAAGAAGATTTAAAAGAAGATACTTAGTATCTTTAACCCTAATAATCTTAATAATAAAGATTATTAAGATCTTATTATTACTAGTATAAGTAAGATAATCTATACTAATATATATATATTCTATAAGTATTTCTATTTATTTAAGCATTTTAGTAAGTTTAGTTTTATAGAATATTATATTAGAATGCTTACTAGGAAAGCTAGTATTTAGCTAATATTTAAGTTAGATAAAGCTAATTATAATTAATTTCTTAATCTTCCTATTAATAAATTTAGTTAAAAGCTTACTAAATAGTTTAAGCGTTTTAATATAGAGATTCTAGAGGATCTTTATTAAACTTAATTTACTTTTAAGCTTATTCTTTATAGTATTACACTTATCTAATAGGCTTAGTAAAAAGCTAATCTAGCTAAGTAAGTTAAATATAATAAAGATTATACTATTATCTCTATATTATTTAACTAGATAGATATTAAGATCTTATATTTCCTTAAATATCCTAAGAAAACCATATTACTAATAGCATTTATTAAGTAATATAAGTAATATTAAACTATAATTAAATACTTCTATTATTACTAAGATTAAGGCAATAGAAGCAAGCACTAATATAAGTCTAATTACTACTTAGGTAAAGATAAGGGTAATTAATTTAATTAATGCCCTTATAATAAACGCTTTAGCTCTAAGTAATAAGATAAATATAACTAATTAAGGCAAAATAACTAATACTATAGCAATTAACTATTACAGTTATATATAAAGGATAGGAAGAATAATAATAAACTAGGTAATTGTTATTATAGTAATAACTAAGATTACTACTCTTGCTTATATAATAACAATTACATTTATTATAATGTTAAGGAAGAGAAGAAAGTTTATTTTAAATAGAAATATCTTACCTTAGAAGATAAAGGGAATAAATTTAAGTTAAATAGAGCTAATACTAATAATAATAGTAAGAGTATTTACTCCTTTTAATTAATATCTTCTTAATAAGTATACTTTAACTATATAATAAGCAGTATAGTACTAGTAGATATTATATAAGAGTTTCCTTATAGCATCTACTATTAAGTCTTTCCTAGCTAGGCTATACTATAAGAATATAAAGCTGCAAGATTTTATATTAGCCCTATGCAGTTAATAAGTAAGCAGGCATCTGCTAAGTCTAAACATTATATCTATTATTATAGAGATTTTCTATCTTATAATAAGCTTTATAGATACCTAAAGTCTAGATATTCTAAGAAGTTAGCTATATAAGAGGTTACTCTTTAGGTTAATAATACAATTGCATTTATAGAATATATTCCTATATGTATTTACTATTAACTGCAGGTTTATAAGGTTAACAGCAACTATATATACCTTAAATTTAATGCTATAAGCTTTCTAGGAGGAAAGATAGCTTCTATCTATGCTAATACTAGGTATAAAAAACCAGTTATCTCTAGGGAATAGTTATAAACACTTTAGCATACTATTAAAGAAAAAACGCCTATCTTTATTTAAGGAGTTAATAATAAGGTAAAAAAGCTATACAGTAAGTAAGCAACATTTACATTTTATATTAATAGCATCTATTATAATAGATTAAATGCTAGCTATATAGAGTTTACCTGTAAAGCCTAGATTTAAGATAGAATGCTATCTTTATCTTTTAAGGCTTTACTTAGAAATAGATAGATAGTACTATATAGCATTAATATTATAATAACTAATAAATATCTATATTATATTAGTCTAAAGAAGTTCTTTATTCCTTTTACTATCTTTTAGCTCTCTTAAAAGGTTAATTAATAAGTAATAGTAGCTTAGCTAATAATAGTTCCTGCTAGATAGATATATCTTATACTAGCAACCTAGAAAGAAGTCCCTAAAGGAAAAATATTTATATTTAATAGCTATATTAATAAAGCCTCTAATGCCTTTATAAACTTAAGTATTACTCTAAGAGTTATAATTATTAATAATACTAATAAAGATATTACTTATTAAAGAAAGTAGAAGCTAAGAAATATTAAAGAATATAAGAAAGAATAGATATACTTCTCTAGCTTATAGAAAGCTGCTAGTCTAGCCTTAATAGCAATAGCTAGACTAATAGCCTCTAGCGCGTTAAATAGAACTACTAGAGGCATAGAATAAGTTACAATCTTATCTAACATTAATCTTACTCCTAAAATCAGCACTATTGCTGCTAGAGAACTTATTCCTTAAGCTATAAATAGCCCCTTAACATCTATCTCAGAGGTAACCCTTATAGGCACCGCTATAAACCTAATATAAGATATAGGAAGTATAATTCTAGAAGATATTAAAGACTTTAAGCTGCTATATAAATAGCAGAAAAGGAATAAAAAGAAGTAGCCCCTTTTAACAGTTAAGGAGCTTCTAGAGTTAGAATTATTAATCCTAGATAAGCTAGCTCTTGCCTCCTTTATTAATAGAAAACCTAAAATAGTTATCTATAAGTTAATTCTAGAATTGCCTTAAGTACTATATTAAGTATACATTTAGAGATAACTAAATCTCCTTAAGATTAAGACTTAGGAGGGAATTTATATCTATAATAATAGCTTTAGATTTATAAAGCAGGCTTAAGATTTATATACTAAGTATACTATTCTATAGATAGACTTAAGTCTTATTTACATTCTAGAAGGTAAATTAATAACTATATTTCTAATTAATAATTAGTATAAGCAGAGAGTTACTTAATAACTATATGCTTATAGGCTAAAAGATTAAAACCTTATTAATTAAATCTTTAATAAGCTATATAATTAGAAATAAATAGAGTAGGTAATTAAGCTAATACTATTTACAGCTCTAGTCTTTATTATTTAGAGAATAGTTAATAGAAAACCTAAAGGTTAAGCTATAATTAATCTAAGAGCCTTAAATAAAGTTATAATTCCTAATAGCTATCTATTACCTAGATAGGAGGATATTATTGCAGCCTTATAAGGCATAACTTACATCTTAGCAATTAATATATTTTTCTTCTTCTTCTAATTTAGAGTTATACTAGAATATTAAGATAAGTTTATAATTATAAGTTATAAAAGATTAAAGAGATCTATAGTTACTTCTATAGGCTTTTATAACTCTTTTATATATACTTAATAGTATATAAATAGACTTTTACATTTATATTATAGCTTTTATTATATCTTTATTAATAATATTATAATCTTCTTTAAGTCTACTAAGGAGTATACTTAGCATATAGATATGCTTTTTAAACTCTTTATCTCTAAGAACTTATTTATCTCTTTAATAAAGAGCTAGATAGGCTATCTAAGTACCTAAGTATTAGGATTTTATATTAATACTTTTAGATTATTAATAATAGTAAAGAGAATTACTGCCTTTACTAAGCTAGAGTTTCTATAATAGCTTATAGCTCTTAAACAATATATTAGAGTAACTAGGTACATTTAATATCTTATTTTATACTATGCTAAGATTATAGAGCTATTATAGAAGCATAAAGTTATCCTCTTAGCTAAAAGAAGAAAGAATAATAAGATTATTAATAGTAATAAAGGAAAGAGAAAGTTATATATAAAGATAATATACTATAATCTTATACTAGCAAAGAAGATTACCTTTTAGATTATATAAGAGTAAATTGCCTCTAGGAAGGGTTTAGTTTATCTTAATTTAAAGAAGTATCTCTTTCTTTAACTTAATGCTAGCATTTAGTAAGGCTTTAGAGTAGTTCTATATTATATAAAGAATAGATATATCTAGAAGGAGGGTACTTATATTTCCTTTAATGTTATTATATCTATCTATTTTATTAGTAAGATATTAATAGTAGCAAAAATAAGATATAGACTAATAGAGCTAAAAATAGTAGTACTAGTCTAGGCAATAAAGAGACTAAAAGCATATATTAGATCCTTTAAAGGATCTCTTACTATATTTATAGATTACTTAGTAATAAAATAAATTATTAAGAAAATAACTTTAAATATAATAAGTACTAATTATACTAATAGAAGACTTATTAATGCCTTAATCTATCTTTTAGAGTATAAGCTGCATATTTTTTATATTTCTAGAAAGAAGAACTTTATTCCTAATGCCTTTAGTTACTTAGAGGCTCTAGAGACTAATAGCAATACTTATAGACTTTACTCTAATTATACTGCACTTAATAATATATATATAGGCATAAAGTTACTTATATCTAAAGAGATAAAGGATAAGTTTATCTAGGGGTATCTTAATAATATAAAGTATTTACCTATTCTTAAGATAATTCTTAAATCTAAAGGTAAAGCAGTTAATATTAATTAATTAAATAGTAAGGATATAGTATCTGCTTTAAAGTGCAGTATGCCTTTTACTCTAAAGGATAGACTTTTATATTATAAATAAACTAATAGATATCTTTACTTATATATTCTACACTTTATAATTAATAAAATCCTAAAGATAGCATATAAGGACTAGAATTATCTTAAGACTAAAAGGATAATAAGGGAATTATTAGGACTTTTAATATATAATCTTACTATAAGAATCTAAAAATATATTTACAGTTATAAGATATATTATCTAGAATAGATAGACTAATAATAAAGAATTAGCAACTATATACTAATATATCCCCCTATTACTCCTATGCATACTATTATAATTAACTTTATTACTAATCTTTCCCCTATCTTATTAATTAGAAGCCTATAAGCAATTAAAGGATTTAATCTCTTTAATTAGCTTATAATAGTAACTTGCATAGCAAGTAAGCATTATCTTCTAATCCCTAGATACTTAATATATAGCACTAAAGACTAGGCTATTACCTTAGCATAGATGCTATTAATAGCAGATTAGGGAATTCTTAAGGTTATTATCTTAAATTATAATAGAAAGTTTACTTTACTATTCTAGTAAAAGCTATAAAGCAAATTTAAGTGCAGATTAGCTATAACTACAGTATACTATCTAGAAGCTAATAGTCTATTTAAAAGAAGAAACTAGACTGTTAAGATTGCTTTATGCTTTTACTATATTAAGAATCCTTTAGTAGATTAATCTTATATTCTTCTAATACTTTAATAGAATCTAAATAAAGCATATAATACTAGAACTAAAATAAGTATATATAAATTCCTTTATAGGTTTAAGCTAATAAGCACTCTTAATCTTATTACCTTTATAGAGGATATTATAAATCTTTCCTATTTCTAAGAAGTTATTTATAAGGAAGCTTAACTAGCTATAGATTTTACTGCAATAAAAGGAAAATATTAATATAATAATAAGCATTATCCTATTATATTAAAAGAAGGCAATTGTATCTATTTATAACTTTATAAAGGCTATAATCTCCTAGAAAAGCTATTAAAGAAATAGTTATAGTAATAAACTAATCCCTTTTATATTAAATAAGTTATTAATAATCTAGCTTATAAATTAAAGCTTCTAGATTAGTAAAAGATCTATCTAGTTATCTTAATAAAATATCTTCTTCTAGTATATATTAATAACCTTATTAATAAATAGCCTAAGCCTATAGAAGGAAAACCTATTAATAAGAATTACTATAAAGTTAACTTTATTATTAAGAGATAAGTATAATGCCTTAAAAGGAATACTACTCCTTTTAAAGGATTTCTTATTTAATAGAAAGGATAGAGTCTTAAATACAATTAGTAAGTAAAGACTGCAGATATATTAAAAGAGCTTATAGAGTCCTTTTATAAGAAGCATTCTAAGCAATTTGCTAATAAAAGACTATAAAGAAGCAGTTAGATAAAGAAGATCTTAAAGAAGATTAATTAGGGGAATTAATTAATATAGAATATATATATATTAGATAATAATAGAATAGTTAAGGATAACTAGAAGGTTTCTTTAGAGGCTAGCTATATAATGCATAAGAATTATAGCTCTCCTGAATAGCAGGTTATAGTTAATCTGGTCCTTGGTATTTATCTTATAACACTAAGGCCTACTCTTAGAATTGACCTGGCATACCCTTCTGAATACCTTCATTTTGCCTTACGAGCTGTGATTCGGTATTAAATAGCCTTCTTATTAAGCTAAAGTGCTTAGATATTATAACCTTACCTCTTATTAGAGGCTACTGCATTTTTTCAGGTGCTTACTATAGTAATGCTAGCAGCAGGGTTATAGAAGCTATATGCTAATTTAGTAGCCTAGCTACTTAGAATAACTTACCTTTATCTATAATAGAATTTCTTTATAAATTTAGCATTTAGAAATCTACTAAAATTTAAAATTATTAATTTACTTCTAAATACTATTAAAAAGTTAAAATATCTCTGCAGCAATATACAAGGTATAGCTAATAGGGTCTTATATAATAAGAGAATATAATATAATGCTTATTTTTAGCATATTATAATATAAGGTATTATATACTATGCTAAAAAATATAATAACTTTAAAATTAAGTCTTAAGGTTATATAGCGCTGCTGCCTTGAACCTTATGATCTAACTGAATAGGGTTAGTAATAGATTAGATCAGGTTACAAGGCAACGCAGTGCAGTATGGGGAACATAAATTGAGGGTAAACACAGCTAATTAACACTTGGGCTCTAAATACTATAAATATAAAATTTAAATTTATTTAAAGTAGATTTAATAGTTATAATAATACTAGTAAGTAATTAAGGCTATTTTAAGTACCTAGCCTAATAACCTAATTTAAGTTAATATAACCTATAAAGCTAGCTTTTTCTTAGCCTTAATACTAATGCAGCTACATTACTATCTTAACCTATAATGCAGCTTCTTTATAATGCTTTCTTCTTTATTTTATAACCTTATAATATTAAATTAAATGATTTTTACTATTATATTTATTTCTATTAACTAGAAAATATATATTTTACTCTCTATTACTAATAACTTCTTTAAGAAACTGCCTATTTTTATATCTTCTCTTAGAGTTGCCCCTAAAGCCTCTATAGTATATCTTTTAAATAGCCTCTCTTTAAACTTCTTTCCTAAACTATTATATCTTATTATATTATTCTAATAAAAGAATAACTAATCTTTAAATAATTTAATCTCTTTATTTATTACTATATCTCTAAAATATTCTTTAATATTATAAATTATAGCTTCTATATCTATAGCTTTAACTATATAGTAAATCTAATAAGTAATAAGTATAGCAGTTAAGGTTTTACTAATATTTCCTAATTAACTATAACCTTTAAGAATATTCTTATATTACCTCTTTATT
>SRZU01000326.1:0-13412 GCA_013183765.1 Fusarium xylarioides | reverse complement strand
AACTGTTTTTTAGCTGATTGACTAGTGTGACTATAGTCAAATCAGTGATTTGACTATAGTCACTTCTGAAAGTGACTAATGACTAATTAGTCATGACTAACTAGTCAAGTGATTTGACTATAGTCACTTTTAAAATGACTAATAACTAATTAGTCAAGTCATGATTTGACTATAGTCTGACTAATTCCCAACACTGTGCCAAGGCAACAAACAGTAGTATCAATAGTGATTCAACAAAGGTTTTATATTTTTATATTTTTATATTTTTATATTTTTATATTTTTATATTTTTATATTTTTATATTTTTATATTTTTATATTTATAAAGGTTTAAATTATTTAAATAATTATTAACTATATATAAATTAGTGGGTCTATTTTTTAATATTTTAATTCTCTCTTTACTTACCTCTATTAATCGCTCAGTTAGCTCTAGATAGTCACGGTTAACATCTTCCATTGATCCAAATGAACATGATCGCCACAATCCACCAAAACCCACTGAGTCCAAAACCTCGGTCAGAGTGGACATCGAGCCAGGCGCTCTTGAGAATTGTTGCGTCGATGACAGCGCTCGCAAAAGAGTGTGTGCAGCTCTCAAGGTCGCCGAATTCTGGCTGTGTAGCAAAGTATCATCTAACAAAGAGCGAATGGCTCCAGCTCTTTGTCTATGTCAGCTTTAGGACGTCCAAGTATGTCAATTGTCAAGACTCACAGTTGCTCTACCACGATAGGGCGTTCGCTGGCAAGCTTGTTGAGCCAATCCAGACTGCGCCTTTGTACGGAGTCCTCCACATACTGGAAGTCAACAAGTTCGATCGCTGTGATCAGCAAGACCACATTATCCGGCATTCCTTCGAGATCCGGCGATTTGCGCATCCCATTAGCAAAACCAAGTTCATCAGCGTTAATGCCAGCAGACCACAGACTGTCTTTGAATTCGTCATTCTCAACCGCGCGGGCCGTCAAGAGAGAAAGATATGGTGAGGTCTGAGTCATCTCGGCCTTTTCCCGACCCTCCACATTCGCGGTCATCATCTCTAGGAAAGAAGACAAGACACGCATGGTGATTTGTCGTGTCATGGTATCAGTAAGCCCACGCGCCAGACATGCACAGACCGCAAGGTGGAATGTTTCTTCCTCGAAGTGTATACCATATATCTCTTCCAGGGGCAACGCAGCCTCGTCCAGCGGCGCTCGTCCTTGCAGAAGTAATGAGGCCATGCTGTCTCCTCGGAACTCTTCGCTAGTGCTTATGTTCGCCAGCACTGCCTCAAGAAATTGTGCAGTACAGTTGAACAGAGTCGCAGGCACTAACCGGACGAGTGACATGGCTAGCCAGAAAAGCTGCAGACCATAGCGTGATGCTGATAGGAGTTTTGCCATCATTTTCGATAGCGAAGTGACGATAGAGACAAGCATTTCACTGTTATGGTCCTCGCCAAACCGATTGACGCTGTTCCTTAGAGCAACAAGTACCTGGTAGAGCAAATCATCATCAACCTCTTCTCGAGCCAAGCAACCCATGACCGCAAATGCACGGGGTTGAATAGCAGGGTTGTTTTGGAAGGCCGTGCTTGCAACTAGGCTCATCCACCTCGATCGCCATGTATTAGCAAGGTCAACTGTTGGTGCAGCGACGGAGCAAATTTCAAAGAGAGCAGATGCGAGGTTTTCGGTCGCCGTCAACGCGGGGCCTGCGTCCTGCGAAGTCGATACCGAGGCGCCATCGCGAGGGAAGTTTGGCGGCGCTGTGAAAATGTCGCTACGAGGATCGCATAGAAAATCTAGACTGGCTCGCAGTTTGCTAGATCTGGCATCATCCAGGCTGAACGACGTACATACGGCGTGAACCGTGTTGACAAGCAACCGGTAAACAAGTAACCGAACCTCTTGAGTACCAGTGTTGGCCAACATGGTCACGATATGGAAGATCTCCGGGAGGAAAAGCTGAGATTGCACCCCGTTGTCGAACGACAGTGCCAGACAGAACCGAAGCAAAACACAGATCTCAGACCAGACTGCGTTGTCTGGTAGGTATTTCGTCGGACGGAGCGATGATCGGTTGAGAGCTTTACGGAGCCTTGAAAGGATCTTGCCGCGCAAAGTCACAGTTCCAATACCAACCACAATAGACGCGATGACCTCTAAAGATTCGTCATGTGCGCTATAGCTCATTGCTGACTTCAGGAGCTCATCCAGGAAAACCTCGAGCAAGATTTCGTCTTGAACGATCCTTGGCCACACGGATTGTTCCAGGGCAAAGGTGAGTGAATGATCCTGGACAGTCACATCAATAAGCTTTCGAAATAGAATTGCGACTCTTTCTCTCCCCTTCTCCCCGTCCAGCTCATTCGTGAGGATGTTGGTCCGCAAGCCAGGAAGCCAAGGAGCCATATAGGCAAGACTCAGAGGCTTCTGTTCATCTGGGAAGCTTTCCCAGCCCACGAAGAATTCTGTCAAAAAGTCTGACGTCAACTGAGGCTCGCTCAATGCCAACTCCTTACTGATGTCCACTACGAAACGGGTTGGATCTAAAGGAACAGAAACATCTAAAATCAAGTAAGTTGCCATGTACGGAGACATTTTGATATTATCTCGAAACTCACCTTTGGTGCAGACGATCCTTGAAGCAGAGCTGAATTTGAAGGCCCGGCAAAGTGCCCCAAGAAGATTGTATGAAGACAGCCTTAGGATATGATCATGACTCGACAGGTTCGCTAGTGAAAGATTCAGGAGCGTGCCTGGCACATCTTGTGGCCTGATAAGGCGCTCAACAGATTTATGAGCCCTGCTATCCTTGCCATGTTTCGCCTTGGCACCCCGGATCGTCTGAAGCACATCTGACTTCTTTGGGCTCGTAAAGTACATCACGATCTTCCCGTTGTCAGCTCGTAAGCCAAAAGCCGAATCATCTTCAGTCTGTATGGATGTTGGTGCTTCGTCAACTTCGCCCAACCGGAAGATGTCGTTCACGGTCGTGCCCAATCGAAATCCCGCGAAAATCTCTTGCTTTTTCGTGGTTGTTACTTGCACAAACTGACTGCCAACTTTAATGATTACTTCAATCTTACCCTTTGACTTTGACAAGCGGGTGATAGGTTGAAAGACATATCGTGTGTCGGTCACGACACTGATTGTTTCCTTGGGCAGATGTAGCTGGCTAAGGTGAAAATGTGCTTGCAAGTCTTGAAGACTTCCTATCAAATGATACTCGACGTTTTTAGGGTTAAATACGCCGTTCTCGTTCTTAGTGCACACCCTCAGCAGGCGTCGAAAACACCGCCTGCAAGTGAGGTTAGCTTAGAAACCCGAGCCCGTCATCCCGAGAAGTCAACTTACTTGAATGCACTGTTCATGTTATAAACATAAATACGGCTGAGGTTTTGTGACAGCTCAGAGGGTGTCAGAAGCTCCAACTTCTTGAACAGGTCATCCTGAGGCTCGTTGCGGCCATTATAGCAGGTCGCATCGATTAAGATGCCAAAGGGCCTGTGCCACAACCTGCTGGCAATTTTGAGGCAGCAATACATTAAAGTGTCATAGTCGATGCTCTCCGTCTCAATGTGACGCAAAATGACGCAGATTATAGACAGGCCGTCCTGTTCATGTTCAGCCAATATTCTTGTTAGTCTAATGCTTCGGCCTCACCTTGCTTTCGCCACCATCGTAAACAGCACGTGCCGTCAAGAATGACTCCGTACTTCGAAAGGCATTTCGGAGCATGAAGTTCTGAAATCGAGAGTATAGCGGTGGGCTATTGGATGAGACTTGTGGTCTGTTCCATGAAACAGCAAGCGGTGGTGGACCAAGATTCGCAATCAGGTTTCTCAGCGGTTCCAAGACTGGTGATCTCCCACGGACGATATCCCCCGATGTTCTACCGTAATCCTTCCTCTCGCGTGAGATGAGTGTTTGGCGTACATGGTCCCAATGATCGTAGAGGAAACGATGCAGCGCAACACAAGATCCAAAGTCGAACGATTCCGTAGTGCCTTGCACCTCCAACTGGTTGGGAGGAACCGAAATCTCGCGAAGAAACGTCGTAACATGATAAATATTCTGTGTCAAGAAGTCATTGAGGGGAAACATGTATGGCTCTTTTGCTCCAAAGAGCACGTTATTGGCGAGGTTCTGAATAACCTTGGCAATAAGAAGTAAACCGCGCCGCATTTCTTTAGATGGTGCTGTCGACACGAGACCCTCGACTTCAGGAGCAACGATGGCTGGGCAAAAGAATCGTAGGAAGATGAAGGCTCCCACGGCTGTGTACTTGGCATCGGGAAACCGTGGCATGACTGCGTTTGATATGGTGTAGCAAATCTTGCGGAAGGCGGGTGGAATGTTGGAGGAAGACGCGCATATGTCATCAATGAAAACCTTGGCCACAATACGCAGCTGTAGAGCATTCTTCTGTAGCTCCTCTGTCGAGCTGACTCTTGCAGGGTCAAGCTCTAGATCGAGATCCTTGGAAGTCAGCATAAGCCTCTCCAAGACCTTTTGTAGCGTCGTTCGAATATAGGAAGCACCCTTCCACTTGGCATAGACTGATAGCATCTTGGTTGCAACACACCCTCGTCGTAATATCTCAGCCTCGTTCTCGGTGTCTTCAATCTCTTGTTTGATGAGTGCCTCCAATAGCTCAAAGATCATTCCCCGTTGCTCGAAAACAGTGAGAAGGCAAATAGTGAGCTCATCCACCTCGGTGCTGGGGCAAGCAACGGCCATGGAGATGGCCAGGGAGAGATCACTGGTCAGTAACTCAAGTAGTTCCTCGTACTTTTCACTCACAGCCGAGTCAGTCAGGTTGCTAAACTCAGTGCCTTGGATCAGAATGTTGTAGAGGACCTTGACGAAGGCAGTGCGGATCTCAACATTGTCGTGATACCCAATATTAAGAGAGTGTTTGAGGCCAACGTCGATATTAGCACTAAGTAAATTGGACAAGATGGTGATGGCCAAATCTGAGTTTGATGCAGACTCTTCACGAAGAGTGACACTCAAATTCGTATCAGTCCTAGTCAGCTCTGATGGCTCATGGTTAAGTAAGGACAGGAAGCGGTTGAAATATGTATGAAACATTTGCGACTTCATCTCGCTCATCCCAGCATCAGTATGGCTTTCGGAGGGTTGCAATGGCAAACGAAAAGTCAAATCAGCCAGTGATTTTAAACATGCCTTGTCAAGGTCTTTCTGCACACGGGCCGTGTCATCCTGTCGGGAGCCAGGACCATGCTGAGGCGAGCGAGGGCGAGCAATCCACCCAAAAATATATTCAAGTAGTTGGTTCCGAATGCGAACATCGTCCCTCAAGTTCAGGTGCTCTTTTCGCTTCGTCACCACTTCGCATAGGTGGCATACCCGGATCTTGACCCTTAGGGTATTGGGTGTGTCGGTGACGCCATCCAGGAACTTCGCAAAGTTAAGCGTGAGTGCACCCAGATGGACTGACGAGGCCGCGCCGAGGTCAGAGGGGCTTTCTAGTCTTTCCACAAGAGCCCGAAGTAGAGATGCAGCTTGCTCAGCGAATACTACCTCACTATCCTGATCTTTCTCAACGGGGGCCAGAGCTCCAGTGAACAATACTTCTAATTCAGATTCTAAAGCTCGGAATAGCGGGTAGTAAAGCGCAGGCGAGACTTCACTGGCAAGCACATCTCGCATTGCTTCGCGTACTCTCACATTGGCACAGGCTAAAAGCTGGATACTGAGTCTCAGATATCTTGTCAGGAGTGGTTCCTCGGAGTGCTCAGAAGAGACACGATCGATCCACCTTAAACCTCCAAGAGCAGGCTCTTCGAGAATAATAGCCTGGTCAGCGGTGCAAATGCCGCCCAAGGATGCCAAGAATCCTGAATAGTTTCGCCACTCGGCCAGCGCTCTTCCATCCACGATCTCGACAGTTGATGTTGAGACATCCTTTGCAAGATGGAGCCAACGATCGAATGCGGTTTCCCAGGCGTTTACGATGCCTGTTGTTGGGAACTGCATGCGGCGCAGAAGACCCCTTACCCGCTTCTGAAATGCAACTAGTCCAGTGAACCGGAAGGCTGGAGAGGATATCTCGCGGTAGACTTCAGCGTTGCGAAGCACTGATGCCGAAGACTTTGCTGATTCAACATGTTTGTCGACGATCGAGCACTCTTGAATGAACAATCCTGTGCAGGAAGTCACCAGTTGACAAGTAGTAATGCTGGCAGAACAAAGGGATATAAGAAGTGTCGTCTCAAGCTTGGAAGATGCATTGATGACATCCGGTGCGTCCTCTGGTACTTTGGCCAGCTCCTGCGAGACGTTAGCAGCCGATAACTATCACGAATGGCATTGCTGCAGGTACAGAAATGCATACCGGGATGTTCTTCAGAAGTAGTAAGCGTGCTTCTAGATAGTCTTGTAGATCGCGCAAGCTCTGGTCATCTTTCTTAGAGGTGACAGACTCGCATAAAGCAAGCAGAACTTTGGAGCTTGGGAGTTTCGTTAGTAGGTTTAAGATTGGCCGAGCGTAGAGAAATGCGCTCACCTTCGACTCCAGATATCATCACGAAGTTCTTTTGTGCCGAAGCGGTGCCCAGTATCGAATTGGCGATATGCCTCAAGATGGCCTTGGAAGAGTCGGCTTGCAACGCCAGTGGCAAGTTTACGCACGGCCGGGTTCTCAGACAATACGCAAAGAAGGAAGGACTTGAAGAAGCTATTATTTGAACCATCTTTTGACAAATCATCTAACAAGCGAGCTGGGGATGCACCCAAGAACTGGAGAATGCTGCAAACAAGTTCTGTCCTTTCACTCCCTTGTCGACCTGTCGTATTGACAGCCTTGGCATTCTCGGTCTAAAGAAGTCAGTTGGAAACCGGCAGAAATGGAAAATCGCCAATTCTCACCTCTAATTGCGTCCGCATGAAGGGTATTGCCGCGTCAAATAGTTCGTGGTACCTAAGAGCATATGGCTGCTGAGCGAAATACGTACAGCCCTGGACAGTAGCTAACTTGAAACTGCTTGGGGCATTTGAAGCGATACAGCTTTCAACAAAGCCGCTGACACTGGTATCGAGATTGAGATGGGTCAAGCTCACAAAGGCTGCGGTCATCATGTCCTGATCAAAGAGTCCGTATTCTGATGCGGTAAGACGACGAAAAACAGCATCGCGGACCTCATCCTGAACATCCAAGGCATAACTGACAAGCGCTGAGTCGCTTTCAACATCGAAATGCCTGGCAGCACGGAGCAGAGCAACCAGACAGTAAGCTGCTTGCTCGTTTCGATTGCGCGAAGCTTTTCTCAGTCCATCTAGAAAGGTAACTTTCTTCACCATGCTGCTGCTCTTCGCTTCGCGCATATTGCTCGCTACCTCAAAAACATCTGGCAAAAGGAAGAGCAGAGTGGTTTGCAGAGGGTAGAAAAGACCCTTTCGGCGTCCGTTATCTGTCGCAGCCTGTGCCATGTCAAACAGCGTATCAGCTCCACCATCAAGTCGCTTGTGAAGCTGGTGAAGCTGCACAAACTCGCGGGGGAACCGATCCAGCCATCTCATGATCAGCAATGGAGAGACTACAGCAATGGTGTTTTGGTAAGGCTTTCGAAAGTGTAGGAAGCTTGAGCAGATCTCTTGTATAACTTGACCCAGCTTGGGGCCATCAACCCAGAAGAAAGAGAGCAGTCGCAGAACGACGAGGGCTGCTCTCTCAGCATCTTGAGTAGATCCAGGCGCAGAGACGCCGGGTTGCGTAACAATACTAGTTCGAATAGTGTATATGACATTCCTTAAATAGTCGAAGGCAGCCGTCCAACTGGAAGTAGTGACATACTCGGTCACAGTCTTGATGTGGATGTCCATCTCCACCAACGAGTCTGCAAACCTCTCATCGCTTGGGGGGGAGCTATCGGCGTCGGAGGAGACAGAGGAGCTTTCGGGGCGAGTGACGGAGACATTGCGCGTTGAGACTTGGTCAAGTAGAGTCTGGGCTGGGAGTATACAGTTCTCAGGGATCGGTTCAAGGAGGTGCTTGAACGCATCGAATAGGCGGCTCACGAGTACTTCGTCTAGCGGAGGAGGAGCCGGGGCCGGTTCTACATCTGCATCCTGTGAGAGAGAGGCCCAATGAGAAGAACAGCAGTCTGCAATAACGGCAACGATGTAGAGTTCGGAGGCCAAGATATGGCTGGGGTGGTCGGCGACAGCTGCGTAAGGGCGAGCAAGGTCCTCGAGTAGAACCAGAAGCGACGCGATGACTGTGGATATGGCTGTGTTTCCTAGCTCGACCAAGGTGGCTCTTGTAACGTGGAGGACATCGTCTTGCTGTAGGCTCTGGCCACTGGTGCCAGCTCGATGGGGAAGCTATTGAGAAGTACCCAACGTCAGTCAACCTAAGCCGCTAAGGGGATCGATCGCAAGCTGCCTCGCGCAGGGGATATGCAGATGCTTACTCTGGTAGCGAGCCTGTCGACAAGGCAGCCGACTAGGCTTGCGTCGCAATTCATGATCGCGACAGCATTGAGCGTGGATATGCAGATTTGGGAGAGATCAAGTTGGGAGTCGCTCGTCCCTCTGACCTGACCGAGCAGGCATTGCCCAAGGGTCACTGCGTTCGTGCCAAACCCCGCGAACTGTCCCCACAGGGGTAGCACGCATAGGGGAGCTCGCCGTTTTCAGACATCTACGACGTGAAAGGTAACGAACTACAGTGGATATGTCAGTACGGGCAACGCATCCAATTAAATTATAAGGTTCTTTTATCATGAGGCTGAAGTGTAGGCACCTAGGCATTTTTAACAATAATTCAGTCTCCAGAAGCACATTATACATATACTGTATATTCCCTCCCCAATTCCTCATTCTGTTCTAGCTAAGCAGACTAAGCATCCAATTCTCACTCACAAATCCACATATCTCGAGGCTAGCAGTCTTTGTTCAGCAACTACTACTCAATCAGAAATAGTCTAGTCGGACCTCAAATACCAACGACAGTCAATAAATACAGGCCAAACGCCCGAGCTTCACTGCTCTGGTATGCTTCAATTTACCCCATCTTGAGTTGGTTATGCATAACGTTCCCAGTAACTCAAGTCAACTTATTCAATTCAAGCCTAACCCCTTAACTTACAAGTTAGGAAAAATCACTATAACTTAAGTCTATTAAGGTCCTAACTTATAAGTCTATAAGTCTATATAGTAATATTAATAATATATAAATACCTTTAATTTTTTTCTATTTTAAGGCTTTTTTTATAATAAAAATAGTAAATTTAAAGTAAGATTTTTAATATTAAAAATACTAATTAATAAAACTTTAATAAAACCTTTTACTTTTTTATATTAATTTCTTATAATATATTTAAAAAGCTAGCTTTTTTTAATTATTATTAAATTACTTTTTTAATCTTTTTTTAAATTATATTTTTTTTAATATTATTATAATATTAATATTATTATTATTAATATCTTTTTTAATATTATTAAAAATATTAATAATTAAATTTTTTATTAATTTAAAGCCTCTTTTAATTATTTAGTAAATATATAAGATTTCTTTATTTAAAAAAGGGTATTACTTTTAATTATTAAATCTTTTAATACTTTACTATAAAAGGTATCTTTTTATATTAAAGAAATAAGTATATAAGTATATATCTTATTATAGTTAAGTTTTTAATTATAATTATACTTTTATATTAATTACTTTTTATTTTTATTATTATATTAATATAATATTTTTATTATTATATTAATATAATATTTTAATTTTATAAAATATATAATAATAAAAATAACTTTAAAAATAAATTATATAATATTATATAAGCTTTTCTATTTTATATTAAGTACTTTAAACTAGCTTATAAGATTATTAAAGATATAAGTAGTTTTAAAAAGCTAATATCTTTATTATAGTAGCTTTTATTATAGCTATTTATACTATAAGCCTTTTAAAATACTCTCTTTATACTTTTAGCTACTTTATTTATTAAAAGCTTTTATAATAATTTTCTTAATTAAATTATTACTATAACTATTTTCTTTAATATTATTATATATAGCTATTTTTATAGCCTTTTATTAATACTACTTAAGATTATTAAAATAGCTCTTTTAAAAAGTAAAATTATAGTTTAAAATTAGCTACTTATATAATATAATAAAAAAAAGAGGCTTTTTTATTAAAAAGCTTTTTATAATATTATCTTTTATTAGCTTATTCTTTAACTTATAAATCTCTTTAAATAGCTATACTATTTTAAGAATACTTACTTATTATATTATAATAATAAGATTTTTAACTTATAAGGTTATTACTTTTTATAAGCTTAAAGAAGCCTATTTTAGTAAATATTAAGCTATTATTATTAATAATATATATAAGTTTTTTAACTTCCTTTTATATAAGTTTAGCTTTTTTACTTTTAATAATATTAAATTAAATTTTATAGCCTTAACCTAGTAATAACTAATAAATAGGACCTAGGTATTCTAATAATAGCTATAAAAGTATTAACTATAAAGTCTTTAGCTAGATTAAAATCTTAATAAACTTAATTAATAAGGTTGCCTTTAGGCTGCAGCATCTTAAGCAACTTTAATTATAATAAACATATTATGTTGTACAAAGCGTAGATTAGTCACAACAAGCATTCCAGCATTGATTGAAAGAGCCTTGTTTTCTTCAATTGAAGGTAGCAGTCAGTTTAACCTTATCAAGCTACGGAAATCGCGTAGTGGGTTCAATCTGACCAATTAGAGAGCGTTTTGCTGTTTACAGCTTAACACCCCCCCCCCATTTAACTGCGTATTGTTTATGCAGTTAAATGAGTCCTAAATAGCTTCAATTTTGCCTAATACGCTTTTACAATAGAAAAGAAATAGATAGATAATAGGAAATTGTAACGGCATTATGTCATTATTACCCTAAGTGTATGCCCTCTTAATCTCATAAATGTAAGCATAATAGGCACAGTGAATTATAATAGAGAAGCGCTATGTAGCCTTTAGGTCTTCGCTTTTTTAGCTATAAAAGCCTTCCTCTTATCCCTTTATAATCTCTTTTTCTTTTTCCTCCTTTAAGCTTTACGATTTTCATTATAGTATATAATTATCTTACTAGCCCCTTGCCTTAAAGCATCTATCCCTTTAATAGTATGCTCTTTATCCTGCTTATGTGCTAACAATTTAATATAGCCTCCTGCTCTTAATAACCCTGCTGTTTGTAAAGAATGCAATGATTGCCTTCAGGCTACTGTATGCAACTGCTCTGCTTTGCCGCTTTATGCCCCTCATTTAAGCGCTGCAACTCATACCTGCAAGCCCTCTGTTAATCTCTCTACTGTACCTAATACCTGGCCTTCCTGCCTGCCTCTTAGTAGGTTATTTTAATCTTGCTATAGCTATTCCCCTGGTAGTGCACATTTATGCAAGTAACTTAATGCTTATTAGGTTATATGTAAGTCTAGCGCTTATTTTCCCCCTCTAAAAGGCAAAGCTATTATTATAAGTCTTACTTCTATTTCTTATTTATTATATATACTAATTAGAGGTAATATAGCCTAAGTCTAAACTTAAAGATAATATCCTTAAGCTTAATTATGCTTTAACTAAGGTTAAAAGCTCTGCTAGTGCTATAATACCCAGTGTTCGGAATGAGTCAAATCAAGTCAAATCAAATCAGATTTAATTTGATTGGGTACGTACCTTTGATTTGACTAATTAGTTAAATCAATTTTTTTAGTGACTATAGTCAAATCAAATCACTATATTGATTTGATTTGATTTGACTAATTAATTTTCTACTGACTATAGTCAAATCATGATTTGATTTGATTTAACTATAGTCATTTTAATTAATTTAAAGAAAAATACTTAAAATAGCTATATTAAGTCTTATATTGCCTAAATAGGGAATTAATTATTATATATAGACTATATATAAAAATTACTATATAAACCTATTTTTATTATCTTTATAGCACTTATATAGCTATTATAATTAAATAAAGTAGATTTTAAGAATTTAAAGCTTTTAAATAATAATATTTTTAAAGTATTTATATTAAATTAAGGTTAGAAGATTTTAATATAAAAGTATATATAACTTATTTTATATATTAAATAGTATATTATAGTATTTCTTTTACTTTAAATATATTATAAATACTCTTATAATAAATTAAATAAAACTAAAATATAATAAGTAATCTAATTAAATTAAGTTAAGATCTTAAAATCTTTAAATATAAATATTAAATTAGGGTTAAGAGTTATAAATAAAATATTATTAATAACTTATAATATTAAGTAAATAGTATATTAAATTATTTTTTTTATTTTTATATATACTTTAAATAGTCTTTAAATAAATAAATTAAAATTAAAATATAATAAATAATCTAATTAGACTATATTAAAATCTTTATAATTTTAGAATATACTTTATTTTATTTTAAAAGCTATATAAGCCTTATAAGAATAATATAAATAGCCTTAAATAATATATCTTATATATAATTTATATATATTATTTAATTTCCTATTTAAGTAATATAAAATTTAATATAGTAATTTTAAGTAATTTTAAGCTAATTAATTAAAGTAACTATAGTTAAATTAAATCAAATTATGATTTGATTTGATTTAACTAATTAATTTTTTAGTGACTATAGTCAAATCAAATCATTAGCCTGATTTGATTTGATTTGATTGGTTAATTTTTTTATGACTATAGTCAAATCAAAATGACTAATGAATCACTGACTCATTCCGAACACTGGGTTTAGGGTTTACATTTTAAAGATTTAAAGAATTAGAATTTAGAAAGAATTAAGGAATTGCTAAAATGCTATTAGTTATGCAGTGGAAGTTACTGGGAATTGCTTCCCATTTAGGCTTATAACTGTTATATAAAGTGTAGATTAGTTACAATAAGCATTCCAGCATTGATTGAAAGAGCCTTGTTTTCTTCAATTGAAGGTGGCGGTCGGTTTGACTTTATCAAGCTACGGAAATCGCGCAGTGGATTCAATCTGACCAATTAGAGAGCGTTTTGCTGTTTACAGCTCAACATATTAATCAGGGTTGCGAATTAGTCTGACTAGTGACTAATTAGTCAGTGACTAATTAGTCTAGTCAGGAATTTAGTCAGTGACTAATTAGTCTAGTCAGGAAAAAAATCTAACTATAGTCACTGACTAATTAGTCTAGTCAGGAATTTAGTCAGTAACTAATTAGTCTAGTCAGGAAAAAAATCTGACTATAGTTACTGACTAGACTAATTAGTCACTGACTAATTAGTCTAGTTAAAAAAAAATCTGACTATAGTCAGACTAATTAGTCTAGTCTGACTAATTTAGTCAGATTAATAAATAATAGAAATATTAATAATATTACTATTATATATTAATTATTATTATATTATATATATTATA
>SRZU01000325.1:0-14004 GCA_013183765.1 Fusarium xylarioides | reverse complement strand
ACTGCTTATGTAACCCGACTTTTTCCTATGCAATTCTAGGGGCATTATCCTGCTTACGGAAACGTACGGGAGGTGTAAATCTACTACATTTTGGGTTTTGAAACATTGAGCCCTACAGACTTCCGTAATCCGACGCATCCAATGGCTGCAATAGAAAACAGCTAAGACGGGTTAAACGGATGCTGATGTTACTATGGTCCAAGGATAGCCCTTTTCAGCCTCTAGACTACTAGGTACATGCTCTATCATTAACACAACGCTTTGAGATTGGACGGCAGTTGGCTTTTGTTTTCATACATAGGAATACTCTAACGGCATATTAGTGTGGCTATGAATATTTAGCTAAGGTATATAGGGTAGTCTACCTAAGTCGAAACCTGGTCGGCGACAATGAAATTGAATATGATGAGGAATTTTTTCCCTTTCTTTAACCTATCTACTACTTACCTCGTAGTTTGTATACAGTGGTGTGAATTGAGTATGCTATCCGTCGCATCTTCCTCACCCAGGCATTCTGCTCCTCTCTGAACAATAGGTAGCATGCATGATTTATCATAAGGTAATCTACACTTGAGCTTCATCTGCCAACCCTTCTCAACTCACAGTAAACCATCTCCCACATAGAGCTCCACATCACGCCGGACAAGCAAACCAACCTGATAAGAACACATCATTGCTTTCTCAAAAACATGATGTTGCAGATCTCGTATCATGTTGGCTGTAAATATCTCACTCACCAGCGAACAATTTACCCTGGAGAGAGGGGCAGATCAGTCACCACTATCGATCCGCAGAATCTCTCCGGGAATTACTCCGTGAAGCCTATTAAATAGAATGAAAACTACCGATGTCGTTCTACTGGTCAATTCGCTGTAAAACCTGTCTCAAGGTAGAGCTTAACAAGACGCTGTGTGACCGCACATAACATCCTGCAGTTTGACGCCAGCTGTTTTCGATTCGAGCCTCATTACTGGATTGGCGCTGTTGCATACCATCTTTGTCCCATATACGACACTGGGTTTGTTCCCTTGTCGATATACCAGTGAACGTGCACGGTACTGCCCAAGAAAAGTGGCTTGAATTGGTTCATCGTGAGTTGATGTTTGATCACGAGCGGCCGTCTCACGTGCTGAGAGCCCATGTGGATGTGTATATAACTAACAGGGTGCAGACGATACCACCGTAGCGCCCTCCAGAGCCAGCATCAACCCAGCTCTCTGTAATCATGGGTAGCACGGATCAAAGTTTGCGAGCCTGGTGGAAAGAGAGCTCGGTGTATCAAGTGTACCCTGCTTCTTACCAAGATTCCACTGGCTCTGGCGTTGGAGACCTCAAGGGCATCATCTCTCGAGTTGATTACCTCAAAGACTTGGGGGTCGATATCGTATGGCTTTCACCAATCTTCAAGAGCCCTCAGGTTGATATGGTGTGTTACCACCTTTTTTCTCCCATCTCGGAAAAGAAGCAATATATGCATTGTATATTAACAAACCTTAGGGGTATGATATCAGCGACTATTACACAATCGACCCTCCATATGGTGATGTCTCAGATGTTGATGTCCTCAAGGACAAGCTCCATGAACGAGGCATGAAGCTCGTTCTCGACCTGGTCATGAATCATACCAGTGATCAGCATGAGTGGTTCAGGGAATCTCGAAAGTCCAAGGACAACCCTTATCGTGATTGGTATATCTGGAAGCCTGCAAAGTATGATTCCGAAGGAAACAGACACCCTCCCAATAACTGGGACGCTCATTTCCAGGGTGAGTACACTAGAGCTTCTAATTCTGAGTGTCCCAGCTAACGAATATACAGGAAGTGCCTGGGAGTACGACGAAACCACAGATGAATACTATCTCTGCCTCTTCTGCAAACAACAGCCAGACCTCAACTGGGAGAACCCAGCAGTCAGAAAACAAGTTCACGATGTCATGCGCTTCTGGCTCGACAGAGGCACCGATGGTTTCCGCATGGACGTCATCAACTTTGTCAGTAAGGACCAGGCATTCCCCGACTCCGATAAGACTGTACTTCGTGGTCATGAATTTTATGCTTGTGGCCCCCGATGTCACGAGTTTCTCAAAGAGATTGGTGCTATTCTGCAAGAGTACGATGCTTTCAGCGTGGGTGAGATGCCCTGTGTGCACGATGAGCGTGAGTTGATTAAGGCTGTCCGTGGTGACCGTGGAGAATTGAGCATGATTTTCCACTTTGAGTTGTAAGTCAAGGTTTCCAACATCAGACTTATAAAAATTGCTGATCAACTCGCAGGATGGATCTTGATCATGGTGTTGGCGGCAAGTTCACACCTAGATCCTGGGACCTTTCTGAGCTCAAATCTACCACCCTCAAGTGGCAGAAGTTCATGTACGACAACGAAGGCTGGAACGCCCTTTACGTGGAGAACCATGACCAACCACGGGCTGTCAGCCGCTTTGTGCACGATGACACCGAGCATCGGGTGGATAGTGCGAAGCTTATCGCCATCTTCCTGGGTTTCCAGTCGGGCACCCCTTTTATTTACCAAGGACAGGAGATTGGGATGACCAATGTCCCTAAGGACTGGGGCTTGGAGGAATACAAGGACCTTGACTGCCTTCGACATTGGGAGTAAGTCTGGGAATCCAGCTGCTAAACACATTTCACTGACATCCCTCATAGTCTTCACAAAAACGATGACGAGGCGGCTCGGTACTCCTACAAGGTTGAGTATCAGAAGAAGTCTCGTGACAATGCCCGAACTCCCATGCAATGGGACGCAAGCCCCAACGCTGGCTTTACTACGGCTGATGCTAAGCCTTGGATGAGAGTCAACGATAACTACAAGGAAATCAACGCTGCAACCCAGACTTCAGACCCCAACTCCGTGTATAGCTGTTATCGCAAGGTTCTGCAGAGACGAAAGGAGTTCCTAGACATATTTGTATATGGAAACTTCCAACTTGTTGACGAGTCTAACGAGAAGGTCTTTGCATACTCACGAAGGGCCGACAACGGAGAGACTGCTCTCATCGTATGTAACTTCACAACTGACACAGTTGCGTGGTCTTTACCTGGAAAGATTCGAGAGGTGCTGGTCAGCTCTACTGGAAGAACAATTGATGAGTTAAACAGTGGTGAGACCAAACTGGCACCTTGCGAAGCCTTCGCGGTCTTGCTCGAGTAGGATGAGCTGAATATTGAGTCTGGCAATGTATTCGGTCTCCATAGAAGAGGATAATGACGATATCGGCCTCTTGATAGAGTTAAATCAAATCGTGAAGTCATTCACTCTCGGAGTATCAAAGCTTGTGACACGAAGAAAGTTGACAGCAAGACGAAGACGTGCATTCTCATTACCCAGCGGTTGATATTGGCCGAGTATCTATTCATACAAGATACATAAACCACTCCTCGTCCCGCTCTATTCGTGTAGATTTGTCCATTACACCACCGCTCTAATCCTGTCGTCCCTTTAGTAATCGCTTGGTGACCTTGTCCTTCTCGATAATGTAAACGTGAGCACCCCAGCCTGAAAGGGCATCACGGTCAACGGCGTTGAGCAACGACTGAGAGATGGTCTCAAAGAGGGCATCGGGTTCCTATAAGTCATATTATCAGCATTTCGCTCTTGGGCGGAGCAACAGCCGAACTCGGACGATGTATAGCTGCTTTGTCATTATTTGCGTACCAGATCAGGCTCCCAGAGACCCTCGCACATGCCAAAGAGCTGCTCCGAAGCGGTGCCAGAGACAATGAAGTCCTTGGCAAAGTCGATACAGCCAATACTATCGAAGCCACAGATAAAGGGCTTGCCAGTCTTAGGATCAAGACCAGCAACGACAGGAGACACAAAGTAAGGTCCAAAACGGCGCTCGTAGAGAGATGAGGAAACGAGGTTGGCGAAAGTTCGAGGGGCGATAGAGCGCTCCTCACGCAGGCGATACATGTTGACCTTGTAGCGGAAGAGGTCGCTCACGGTGTTGACATCGGTAGCCAGGCCAGTGAGGCCTAAGAAGACGTCGCCGTACTGGAAGATCTTGGGGAAATTGTTGGACACAGTAAGAGCCTGGAGACCGAGGCGAAGATCGCATGCGATGGCGACACAGTCCTTTCCGACCATGGCGACACAGGCGCCGCCGTCTGGAAGAAGAGGGAGGTTAGCTATGGCTGAAGGCTGGTATAATGGTAGGCGACCGAGACGAACTTATCGAGAAAGGAGATGACTATTGATTGAGTTGCATGGTTAGCTTTGAGTGAAAAAGAGATTGGCTCGCCGGAGGTTAACCTACCATGATGGCTTCTTGAAGGTAGAAAGGTAGATGCGAGGTCGGGGAATCGACGTCAACCAGCGGCCGTCTTATCGAGAGGAACTCTGGGACAAGGAAGGCGATGATTCGTTATGTGAAGCCGTAAGCTTTGCAGTCGCTAATTCGTATCTTGGCTTCGCGTCGTGGGGTTGTAGAATAGCAGCCGGCGTGGAGTGGATGGAGTGCGAGTTGGACAGTTGAAGCTCCCGTCACTGGGTTGGAGCTACAGAAGGTGCAGTGCAATGAGGTTGCTGCTAAGGTCCGTGGTACGTACAGGCGGGCTGCAAGGCAAACACGGTCTGGCGTGGCCGGGTACAAGCAGGTCCACGTCTGTTAGAGCAGCCTGCAACTTGTGGCGGCTGAGGCTCAGTTACTTGAATTACATAAGCAAGCATATAGTAGAGTTCGGAATTGCATTTGGAGAACCTTAGGTAGGTAGGTAGAGAGGAATAATTAGTACAAAACAGCTATTTCTTCAGACTCTGATTCACAGAGATTTCCATGTCTTTCATATGATCATATATAAGTGCTCTGGATTTTTGAGCGCTCGATACTCTAGAGATCTTTCCAGGTGGACTACTTAACATAACTTTCAAGTTGGAAAATAGAGGTTCAGGACAATGCGCGTACCTTGGTTTGGCATCAAACAGCAGATTTTGCCCAAGCATGTGTATTTATTTGTTTAATGCTCTTATAGAGAGGGTTTGAGTCTTCGATTTCTACCCAATCCAGGTACTTCAGGTTGGGAGTTTCATTTAGAAGCTTCTAGCAGCTCAGAGACTCATTCGAGGGTGCTCACAACTCGTGGCTGGCTGCCTGCTAGAGCTGTCTCTGTGTAGGTAGCTGAGGCCCCTCTACGTGTAGTACGTAACCCCGCTGTTGACCACTCGACTCATACACACTGGCTGCTTACATCACCGCCAACCGAGCTCAACATCCATCCCCCACGATCATTCTGTCCTTTATTAACGAATTCATGTTAGTCTAATACAGGTGCAGCTCCAAACCTATACCTCATCTTCTTAATACCTACACCTTCTGAAGAATGGCGACCAACGTCGTGGTGATAGCCACCGACCTACGGCGAGCTACTATCAAAGTCAACCCTGGAACCTACCTTATTGATGTGTTGGAGGAAGCTTGTCGAAGACTCAATCTTTCCAGTGATAAATATCTTGTCAAGTAGGTACTACATGCTCATATTATAGTAAGCTCTTCCGCTGAGCAAATAGCTAATGAAATTAACGTATAGATACCGACAAAAAACGGTAGATTTATCTGTCCCCTTCCGAACTTCTGGTCTGTCACCAGGCGCAAAACTTGAACTTGTCCAAAAGTCGAAAACACCTTCTGCTATTCAAGTCGCCCTCCAAGTTCCTCCGCCCGAGGGTCGCGAAATACCTGGTGGCCGGCTGATTCAAAAATTCCCCAGCGATCTCACCATATGGAAGCTTCTACGCCAGTTCGAGAGCGGAGAGGCCAGCAATGGAAAGAACATCAATATTACCGGCCGCGGGATCGCGCAAATGAGTGGTGATACAGGGAGTGGTAGCGGACAGCTTTACTACGAAACACCTGTTCTCAACATTATGGGACGAGAGCTTTCAACTTTTGCCGATTTCCAGAAGACACTATCGCAACTAGGATACAACTCAGGAAGTGTCCTGATTAGATTGGACTACCGAAAGACAGACAAGACGCTGTACGATGCAATGACAGAGATTGGTCAGTTCTCCAAAGAAACCGAAGATGAAGACCTGAAGGCAGAAGCACCAGCTGCAAAGGTAGAGATTGCAGCAGAACAAGGGGCACAGAAACCAGAAGAGCAAGCCCAAAGGGAGACACAGGACTCGCAGATGACGGATAATCAAGTAGAACAGACACAAGACCCAGCACCCATTCAACAAGAAACAGGGCCCAAGGCTGCTAATGAGGACAACATGGACATCGACTCTTCTCAGCCCGGGGATCCTCTGGCACCTATCAACGTTTTCCTTGCCCCTTCAGGATCGACACCTGCTGCAGCCTTGGCTCCCGCTACCGACACTGACTTTGCCCCTACAGTTGCTCATGCGCAACTTCACCAAGCTCGGCTTCAGGGCGATTCGAGGAACAAGCGTCTGCTATCAGACCGCGAATTGGAAGAGAAGGCTGCTGCAGAGGCCGCAAGGATCAACGCAATCAAGTCTGTTCTCGTCAAAGTTCGATTTCCGGACAACACAAGCAGCGATTGGGAAGTAAGTCCCTCTCACAGTGGCCAGTTCCTCTACGATGCTGTTCGGCATGTTATGGCCCATAACAATCAACCTTTCCATCTTGTTCTTCCTGGAACCAAGATTGTGATCAAAGACGATCCTAGCCCAAGCAACGGATTGATCAAGGCGTATAAACTATCTGGGCGTACCTTGATCAACCTGGTCTGGGATGATGCTGTACCATCAGCCGTACGGGGGGAGCCATTCCTCAAGGCCAACATTGCTCAAAAGGGCCAGCAGGTCAAGGTGCCTGAGATCATCGCCTCGAATGATCAAGAAGAGGAAACACCTGTTGCTCGACCAGCACAAACAGAGAAAGGCGAGGGCTCAGGAGAGAAGACTGGCAAGAAGATACCCAAGTGGCTCAAGCTGGGCAAGAAATAGACAATAGTGGCAGTTTAGACACGGTACGGAGTTTGCATTAACCATCATTGGTGGCGTTGGTTTAAGGTAGCTTTTTCATAGCGCAAAACAGCGAAATCCATAGGTCATGAACACATATTGCATTCAACGGATATAAGTTCGAAAATGAAGGGGGGACGTCACTCATCACGGAAGACAGATTGGAACATGGCTTGATCATTACGCCATAAATCTCTTGAAAGTGTTGGTATTCCGGTGATCCGCAGCTAAATCCCTGCCACGGAGCGTCCAAGCCGTTAATTTTTTTAATCGATCAAATCGTGACCACGCCAATCCATGCGAACCCCGTTCGGTGCCAGATTCCCAAAAATCAGATCAAACCGAGTTGATTTAGTGACCAGTACGGCGGGCCTCAGCGATGACGCGCTGGAGCTCGTCGACCTTGGCCTTGGCACGGCCGAAGGTACCGAGCTGCGATGCAAGTTAGTACTTATATCGTGGGGTGATTGCGGTGTCTGGGTTCGACGTACTCTCTTCTTGGCGAGCTTGCGGGCACGCTTGTCCTTAGAGTTGCGGAGTAACTCAATGACTCGGCGCTCGTAGGGGGCAAGGCTGCAAAAAAATGGTGGTCAGTCAAAAGTTCGAGCATGTAGTTGATAACTCCTCCAATGAATGGGGTCGTTGCCGACGACGAGGCCTTGAATAGACGGCGCAAATGCCATGCCCAGCATCTCCCATCCATCACCTCCCAATCCAACCTCTAATCCCAAAAATAATATCTGACTTACCCAGCAATCTCCTTGACGACCTCACGGACGAAAGCGGTGCGCTTGCTCAGGTGACCCTTGGTTCGGGAAACACGGGGCTTGACGACACGGGGAGTGGTTTTCTGTAATATCGGCGACAAATGTCAGCGTCCATCGTCTGCTAGTTGGGTGGTTGTCGAGCCCTCATCCGTCGCGAAGGCGAAGACAAAGCAGAGATCCTCCACGAGGTGAGACTGCGACAGAAAGACGTACGTGACCCTTGTTGAGGCCGACGGCCAGGCCAGATCGAGCGGTTTCAGCGGCCATTGTTGCTGGATGGGTTAGTTGGATCGTGAGGTGACGAGAATATTTCCAACAGGATCAGAAAAAACGAGGGGATCTTTAGTTGCCTTAGTTTGCATACCAAAAATTTGCCAAATCTGTGGGTCACGTGCCGAAGGGTAGCGAAGTTTGCATTTTGTGCGAACCCCACGTTGAAGGCGAGTGGATTATCTGATGCGTGAGACGGCGGCTCATCAGAGCTCAGAAGAGGACTAGACAGACTGACACGGACATACTCCGTATACAAATCAAGGACTGCACTTGGCATATTAATGAACCGTCAACTCTGAGTTCGAAACATAATTTGATTCTTATGTACGAGAAACAATGATGCTGATCATGTTCAAATCAAACGGATATGGCATCATATCTTGAAGGCCAGGGTCACCCTCATGGGAAGTCTTTGCCTTTTCTAGACTCAATCTCATATAGCCCAGAATCAGCATGAATATCTATCTACTCGGCCTTATCTAGCAACAGGCCATCTTCATCCAGGTGCTGTGAGTTCTTGGATGCCTCTAAATCCACACAAGAGGACAAGTAAGGTACGACGATCCTTTGTGCATTGCGATCGACAACCGAGTCTTCAAGGGAGCATCCTCCAATCTTGCTTGTGTTAAAGCGAAACACGGAAAATGTAACCAGCCTGCCAACAGAATTCGGAGAGTCATCGCTTCTCAGTCCAACGCTTTTGCATGAAGAAATCACGTTTCTATTCTTGTGTCACTCAACAGCAACAACAGCCTTGTTGGCCATCTGTACTGTAACTAAGAATAACTTGACGCTCAGACGCTTGGTCACAGAGGCTCTATCGTAAACAATGAGTTGGCCATGGGCATAGGTATTCCATAATAAACGTCCGAGGCTCCGACCAGCAAACATGAAACACGATCAGCATCCAATCAATTGCACTGCCTGGTTGTTGGATCCTCGCCTCTGATCCCGTCAACTCCATGTCTCCCTGCGGATGCAGAAGGATCTGCGGGTGGAATTGGATTGCATTGCACGACGGCGTTGGAATCTAGAGCAGGCCCGATTTAATGGGTTACTAGGCCGCGTGTTCGGTAAGGCAAGGAGAAACCACTCGGAGCGGTTGATGCTCTGACGTCGTGTTCTCCATATGGCTTTTGATGGACTTATAAACTACCTACCTCGCTAGTCATGTCTCGAGTTGAAAATCTGGTGTTTGACAACATCAAACTTCACGAATTAACATTCCTCTGATAATTATATAACCTCTCACTTCGTACCAAACACACACACACTACATTAAATTCCTCTAATACTCTCACAATGCAATTCGGACTTTTGTTTCTTTCTGCTTTGCCTGTAACTTGGGCCGCACATCTCTACGCAGTTCCCCAGAGTCTTTCTCTTCTCGAGACCAGTGCTGAAGATAATGGCTGCACACTACCCGATACCTACTATATCCGGAACTTCAAGGCAGAGTCGAAAGACAGCGGCAAGACACTCAGTGGCTTGGACTTCGTATTCTTCGACCAGGACACCAAATTGACGACTCCTTGCCACAAGAACGCTTCTTCAAAGGCCATCACGGGCTTGGGAGGCAGAGATCGTTTTGCGTGTGACAACGACGCGGTGGAGTTCATCTGGACTGATGATACCAAGAAGCTATGGATGATGGAGAAGGTTTGTCAACAACAGGATGGGTAAGTCTTGAATCCTTGAACTTGAAGAGAAAACGTGCATTGACGGTGGCCAAATAGATCTGTACCATATGAGGCCAGTGGTAGCATCATTCTCAACGTCAAGTGTGCCAGGACTGGCGGCTGCTCAAGCAACTCTACAGACCAGAAGTCGGCCTTCACTAGCCTTCAACCCGTGAGGGAGGCTCCTCCTTCCTAGCAAGAAATCGGTCTGTGACAAGTAAGATCTCGTGATCTTGAGTCGTGCAGAATCCAGCGTGCCCGATAGTCAGGCGGGCTACTTTGTCACTTGTACAAAACAAAACTGGACGTATGAGGATGGCAGTGAAGCGAGGAAAAGGCAGGGACAATGTACTATTAGTACCACCACTGAATAGAGTTTCGGCTCGAAACGTCGATATGAGCAACGTATGTGCTTTGTTCATGATATCTTCAAGATCGTTTATTCAGGAACAAAAGCCGACTTCCGCCTCCAATGTGAGAAAATGTAAAGTGGGTACTACAATCCGGGGTAGTGTAGTTTCATTGACCACTCAGAGTGTCTCATTCGGCTCTAAATAGAGGCAACAAACGACGCTCCCTTTCCATTGGCCATTCGTTGGCCTAAACAGGTACCGCCAATTCTAGTGCATGTGCCGTATGACCTCAACAGTTTGGAGTGTCATTCACGAGACCTGTCAACCCTGATCTTGACCTCTTCACTTGATCTACCTGCTATTTCCAGCTCTCATCATTATGTGTGGTGAGACTAAAATCAAACAGTTCTCAATAATTTCTCAATGATGTATTACTTTTTCCCCCTCATGTCGTCCATTCTTAATTCGGAGAACTTCTGAGTCGTCACTAGAAGTTGATTCTACAACACACAGCGAGGATCGGGGACGTTTCCAATATCGGGAAAAAGGACCAACGTATTTATGGACGCGTTTGCAGCTTTTCAGACTTTGCAACTATCAGCATAGAGCACCACGTTACACCATGCGACTCAGATCTGTCAACACGATGAGGACACTGACTCTTCAGCTGGTTCTCATCACTTCATGCCTCGCTCTTAGCAATCCATTATCAATACTCAGGCACAGCAGTAATAGTCCTGATACTACGCCCTACGGTATATCCGTGCCCTTGTTTGCAGCACTCGAGCGTCTGTCGCGGCTCGTCGACATTGCCTATTGTATTGGCACCACAGGAGTCAGAAAACCCTTCGACTGTGTCTCGCGCTGCAGCGAGTTTCCCAGTCTCGATCTCGCCAATACGTGGAATACTGGCCCTTTGCTCAGTGACAGTTGCGGGTATATCGCTGTTGATCACGGTGTGAGACGACGCGGAGACAATGACGCTTACATGGCCGGTGGGCCTGCTATCGTGGTGGCCTTCCGCGGTACCTACAGCATCGCCAATACGATTGTCGATCTGAGTACTGTACCGCAAGAGTATGTGCCGTACCCGTCTCCTGACCACGGTGGAGAAAACCCCCCTGACGAACCGAAGCATCAATGTACAAATTGTACGGTGCACATGGGGTTCCTTCAGTCCTGGAAGAATGCTCGACGCCTCGTACTTCCACAATTGAGACAGCTGAGGCTCCAATATCCTTCTTATCCTCTTCAGCTTGTAGGTCATAGCCTAGGAGGGTCCGTCGCTTGCCTCGCCGCACTGGAGCTCAAGGTATCTCTAGGGTGGCAGGACGTCACAGTCACGACTTTTGGTGAGCCCCGAGTTGGGAATGAAGGGCTCGCTCGCTTCGTCGATGAAGTCTTCCACCTAGATGGCCAAGATGTTCTTGAGGGGCGACAATACAGGCGGGTTACTCACAAGGAAGACCCCGTGCCTCTGCTTCCTCTGGGTGAATGGGGCTACAAGTCACACGCAGGGGAGATATACATCGCCAAACAGGAGCTTAGCCCTTCTGAAGCCGATATCTACATGTGTATCGGTGACAACGATCCGAAATGCATATCCGGGGCAGACGACTCGTTATGGATGACGATACGCCGCTTATTCCACGTCAAAGGCCTTCTAACGACCTCGGACAAATTGGCAGAGTTGAATGGATTCCCTTCTAGATTTAAGCTATGGCAACTGCTGTTTGCCCATCGGGACTACTTCTGGAGACTCGGCCTCTGTGTACCAGGAGGCGACCCTGCAGATTGGGGCAGAGGACGGTACCGAGCACCGGAAACGGAGGAGCTATGATTTTTTAATCTTATTGTGTTGGAGTTAGCAGGCGTTGATGATATGGAAAAGCCTGCTTTAAGGTATATCATGCATATAAACTTGATGGATTAATAGATATGAAGGGCTGGAGCATCAACATGTTTGAAATCAAATTTGTCATGTAATTCATCAAGTATCAAGTATTCGACAAACCCAACGTAGTCTCAAGCATCTAAAACCCGATGATTCATATTCTAGAACCACCATATGGACGAAAGAGGTCATGTTCTCTGCTCCGTGCCAACCAGTATATCTAACGTGTTGTTCAAAGTCCCACGATTTTCTGGTGACCTGGTCCAGCCAGTCCCGCTGACCACGGGCTAGACCGAGCGGAAAGCTCGACCAAAACAAGCCGAACCAGGATTATTCATAATAGTCATGTTAAGTGATAAAGAAGGGTCCCAGGCTAAAGAGGTCCCTGAAAGAAAGATTTCACCTTGGGGAAGGCTACTGGAACTCAGACTTATCCAGCCTGGTCGACTTGTTTCGATGGAGACAGTTCATCACCTCGATTGCCCACTGTTATAATAAGAATGAGATAAGAAAGGAGAACATCACATTCCTGCTGCTGAGCTGTCTGTACTGTATGAGGCAAAACCGGTTTCCATGGCTCTGGTGGAACGTGGGCTTCGGATGATTGCAGATGGGTCCGTGGGATCAGAGAATAAATGGTTCAGTTTAACAGGGGTTTGATGAGCGACAGAGCAGCTATTTAGCTCCAGGTTGCAAAAAGAAGGGCTCCATTGAAGTCGGCCAGGTCTGGTTACCAACAAGACTACAGCTTACAAGTGAGTTGAACTTGACAGCTACAGTGTGCCAACCAAACTCTAACCAGCTAAACAGTTCCCGCATCCAGGTTCGCGGATTCCTGGTCAAGGATGGACAAATCGAGGCGTGCGATATGACATGGCGGGGTTGCAAGCAAGCGGAATGAGAATGTCAAGTGTCAAGTCACAAGGCAGGGATTTGACCGTTCAAAGCGAGATGGGCAGATCTTGAGATTTGATGCAGCCCAGCCAGGCCAGCAATAGTCCTGAAGAGCTCCATATGTAGATGGGGTTTTGTTTCTTGATGGACACGAGTGCGAGTGCTGTGGATGGATTGTCTAGATTGTGTAAGAAATCTTGGTCCAGGTTTCAGATAGTGGTTTTGGTCTTGACTTGATACACATATCGCAACAGGCGTCTCAGAGTCAGGATCAGGGTCACAGAATCCAGACTGTACCGAAGTGGTTGGATTTGATAAGCTCTTAGACGCTGAAGTGGGCGGTTAATACAACGGACGATCCCAGGAAATGAGTTCATCTCATGCGAAGCTCTCGCGGCCTGTAATCCAGCAAAATAGAATTATCATGTGCTGGTAAGGTCTGTAAGTCTAACTATGGAGGCGTATGAGTGGCAGATTCTCATGTGCCTCCTGGCGGTAGTGGCAGTCATAGGCAGACAACAACAGATCATCACTGGTCAAAAGCCTCTCGGATCTCAGACTTTCAGCCATGATTCGTGTGTGAGATGCGTGCTGCCGTCCGTGGCGGGCCTGGAGATAACCAGGACAAGGGCCCAATAAAAGTCGTCTCATCAGCCCCAATGAGGCTGATTCTATTATGATGCAGAGACAACAACCAGCATTGTGTGATTTCTCTTAGAAAAAGCAGCTTGCCGTAAAGGAGACATTAGCACGTGCATATCAGACCCCTGTGAATCAAAAGTAAAGGGGTCTGTCTGTCTGCACAGGCGTGAATGAACTGGAGGAGAGAGATTGGCGTCAACTGCCAGGGCTACAGTCCGCAGGGGTTACAAATGTCATTTTCCGCATTTTGGCTTGTACCCCACCCCACCGCGGAATAGGTCAAAATGGCCTTATTGGCTCGTTTGAGGCTAGGTACCTATACTTAGTTTAACCTTTTTTTCCCACCTAAAACCAAGATTTTGATAGAATCGGTACTTCGCAGCCAACTTCCTCAACGAAATGACGTAAATTATGATGCAGCCGATTGAGGTCATCGCCACCACAACAAAGGCAGCTTTTTTCAACACAACACCACAACTACCTCAATTTTACAGCTTTTGATGCCGCGTTTTCGCCAAAATGACCGATTTTGAGATCCACGAAGATAACAGACC
>SRZU01000324.1:0-14051 GCA_013183765.1 Fusarium xylarioides | reverse complement strand
TGAAAATTAATAGCGAATGTAGTTATACGAGATGATAGATTGACGTATGGTGTAGATGTAATAAGAAAAGAAGTGTAAAATGCCTCAAAACTGGGTTTTGAAACATTGAGCCCTACAGACTTCCGTAGCTCTGTTTACTTCATGAGTATCCGGTGGTGCAAGCTCTAGCTTGATGCCCTGAAAATTCGCCTAGTGTTAGAATTAGGTTAGCCCCTTAACTGCAATTACAGCGCGCTTATTATCTTAGTAGATTACACAGATTACTACTCTAAATTAACATTACACCTAGCATTCAAAGTAGAATAGAGCGTTAAATACTATGTTATGCTGCTTTATGCATAAAGCTTAAGTAAATATCTATCTACTGTATTTATCCTTAATAACTAGCAGCTATCTTAATCTATTATAGCCTTCTATGTAATCTTAAAGATCCTAATGTATATGCTAAAAGGGTCTTAGAGTACTTCTTTCTAACTTTCTTCTTAAGATAACCTAAGTAGCATGCATTCTAGCATAGATCTTGCACTTAATCCTTAGGATTCCCTTAATCTTAATGTTCTGCGCATGCAGTATAGCCTTCTTAAGTGCATCCTTTAATAAATGTCTAAGTCTTAGATGCTATATTATTGCTATATCTTCTCTTAGGTTAGGTTAATCTCGCAAAGATCTCTAAGGAAGCGTTCTTCTCTTGCCAGGAATGCTCATTACAATCCCCACTTGACTTATTAGTATTACATTATATAGTAGCATTAATAGAGCTTTAAGATAGATGTTAAGCTGCTTATATTCAAGGAAAATAAGGTTATTAACAAGCTAAAGCTTACAAATGATAACGTTCTTATCTGCTGATCCATAGCATATAGTGTAGTCTTCTTCATATATCTAAAGTCCTGAATTGCATATACAGGTAGAAGAGATAATATTAACATAGAATCCTTTGACTACATAGACATCACTAATTGTTAGGTCTCTTCTATTAAGTATTCCCTTGAAAGTGCGCTTTCCTTTACTGATAATCCTGTTAGAGGTCATACCTGATTCCACAATCCGATCTATAGCTTTAAAAGTTCCCGGGTTAAGGCAAGCTTTATCATTAACTAAATGCATAGATGCTCCTGAATCCTAGATTATGCTTTCTGAGAGTAGGTAGGTGAAGGCCCTGAAGGCTAAGAAGATATATAGCAGTTCTTCCTTATACTATGCATTTAGGTTAAGGAGAGCGTTAGCGTAGAAGTTATTAGGAACTTTAAGCGTTGCATTGGCTTGGAAACTGCTTAGGATGTTACTGTTATTATCTCTAGTGCTCTGATTATTGCTACTAAGCTTAATGCCTTTCTTTGCTAGTTGCTCTCTAAGTTCCTTCTACTTTAGCTTTGCAACCTCTTTATAGATAATTATATAGCGCTCTTTGCCTGGATAGCGCTTCTGCTTTAGGTATCTTTTGCTAGAAAGCGTATACATTACTGACCTGCACTCTGTAGGCTTCTACCTATGCTTTAGGGAATTTTCTTGAGTTTAGCATGGGCAGTTATAGCCTTCGCTTGTATCAGTAGATTGCGCATTCTAGGCAGTAAACACAACGCCCTTCTTCTTGAATAGGTTGTTTCTTGCAATTGCTTAGAACTTATCTGCTACCTCAAGGAGCTCTGCTTAGGTTGCCTTCTTATTGCGTTCCAGCTATCAGGAGACCTCACTTGCTTTAATGTTAGGGTTTTGCCTTTTGATCTCTGCAATAAGCTTAGATCAGGTTGGGAGCCCTCTAGATACATTAATTGTATGCTTGTTAAGCTTGTTTTAAGCCTATAATGGTTTAAAACGGTCTCTAACTGCTTAAAGGAAGTCTATTACAGCTACATCTCCCTTAATCTCATTCAGATTGTAAGCTATAGCCCGTTTATAGAAGCTGTTCTAGCGCTTATACTACACTATAGGCTTTATGCTTGCGTATTTTGCTTATCTGAGCACTAGGTAGTACTCCCTTTAGAGTGCACTAAGGACTTATATGTTGCTTGGGGCGTATTGCTTCTTGATACCCTGAATGAGCTTTCTTAGAGGTGCATATTCATTTTCATATTCTAAGTTAACTTCTTGCTAGATGCGATTAAAGGTAGGACCCTTTACTGTCTTACTAATCCACTCCCTTAAAGCTTTTTCTTTAGCAAGACGCTCTTTGTAGATATAAACGTTGCAGTTATATGAGGTATTTGCAATATTATAGAACTGCAATTATATTAACATTAACTCTTAACTAAGCACTAGGTTATTGTTAATATGCTTAGTCTTATATTCTTCCTAGGTGCATTTAACTGGGTAAATAAGATAGTTATTATCGTTTTCTGCAACGCTTAGGTTAATGTGTTTCTAGATCCTAAGCAACATGGCGTGCACTTAGAGCTCTGCTAGCCATTTAACCCAGTTTTCAGTGCTCTGCAGGCATACAATGTGCACATTAAGCCCTCTAATAGCGTTAAGTTTGGTTGCTTGTAATATCGTAGCGTTTGGTCTTATGCATGAATGTTGGCAATGCGTTAGATCTTAGCATAGTATGCTTGTTCAAAGGGTTGAGGGATTTTCGTGCAGTGAAGTTGTGCGTGAGGGTTTAGGGTTTGCGTTTTAAAGATTTGAAGAATTGGAATTCGGAAAGAATTGAGGAATTGCTGAAATGCTGTTAGTTACGCAGTGGAAGTTACTGGGAATTGCTTCCCATCCGGGCTCATAACTGTTGAACTAAACCACTGTGCCAAAGACCTACAAAATGTAAGGTCCCTACACTAGGGGTCTAAGGCAACAGGGCTTATATTTTCTGTACAACATACCCCCCATTTTATACGGAATCTTCCGGATGAAATGTTATTCCGGGGTTTTAGTGACTCAGTCCTTGCTTTTGCACTCTTTTTTTTATTCACGTATAGGCGGGGTTCGAACAGGTGATCTGCGCGATCGGAAGTTACAGGCCTCTCTTCGGGCCTCCCGGGCTCATAACTGTTGTACAAAGCGTAGATTAGTCACAACGAGCATTCCAGCTTTGATTGAAAGAGCCTTGTTTTCTTCAATTGAAGGTGGCGGTCGGTTTGACCTTATCAAGCTACGGAAATCGCGCAGTGGGTTCAATCTGACCAATCAGAGAGCGTTTTGCTGTTTACAGCTCAACAAATGCAATATCCCAGATAGTTTATTATGTAAAAGTAGATCTAACTAATTAAAACCTTTTACTTAGCTAGGCTATATAACTTTATAATACTAATCTTTAAGCTTAAGTTTAGTTTTATTTTTATCCTTTAAACCTAATCTACCTTAAGAGATAAGAAACCTTTACTTTCTGCATATTACATTTACTTATAATTGCTTTCTATAGCCTAATATATACCTTATTAATTTTATATACTTAAGAGCTTTATTTTTATTATACTTTTAAGTAATTTAAAGCACTTTTTCCTTTTTATTTTCTATTTTAAGTATAACCTTCTAAGTACTTGCTTTTAGCTTATATTAACTACTCTTTCCTTTTACTCTTAAAACCTTTTTATAATTTAATATTATATTAATTATAATTACTTTCTTAAGTGCTTTATTTTAATATACCTCTTATTATATATTCTTTATATTTTAGTATATTATAGTTATTACTTAAAGCTAACCTCTTATTAGAGATTTTATTTAGATCTTATAAAACCTTATACTATTATATAATATTATAGTAAAGTAAACTTATAAAGCACTTAAAGATAAAGCTATATATAATACTAAAGAAGCTTATATTATTACTAAGATAAAGGCTAAAGTAAACTGTATTGCTACTAAGAAAAAGGCTAAAGTAGACTATATTGTTACTAAGCTAGTAAAGTTTAAAGCTAATTATCTTACTGCTTTAAAGAAGGCTAAAGAAGAGCATATAGCTATATACTACTATAAGGTTATAGCTTATAAAGGCCCTAAGGCCTAAGCTTGCCTTAACCTTTTACTTACTAAATGCTAAAAGGAGATAAATAATAAAAAGTCTAAAGAGCTTTATATAGAAGTAAAAGAGAGATTTAAGGCTTACCTTTATAAGATTAAATGCTATAAGGATTTAGCCTATATAGCTATAAAGGAAGCTTTATATTATAATTTAGAAGTAAAGACTTTTAAATATCTAGTTCTAGAGGTTATTAGTATTCTTACTTATACCTTTAACTATAAAGGTAATTACCTTACTATATAGCTAGAATTAACTATTTAGGCTCTTTTAAATGCATTAAAAAAGTACTTTTATAAAGGCTTTAATTATATTACTATTAATAATAATAAAGTAAATTATCTTTTCTTATATTTATATTACTTAATACTAACTTATATAAATACCTAAGAAGCTTAATACTTTTATTTTATATAAGAAAAAAGGTAAAAACTAACCTACTAACTATATACTTAACTTCTTCTTATAAAATGCTAATACTATATTCTATTACTTATATAAATTTAAACTACTTAGATTGCTTTTATACTTAAAGTATATAAATAGTAATAGTACTCTTACTAATTGCTATATTATAGAGTAGAATAAGGGTTATATTAATTGCCTTTAGAACTATTTAGAAGCATTCTATTTTTATATCTTTAAATATATATACTTATAGTACCTTATATATCTTTATACTAACATTTTAATAGATTATAAGTATAAGGCTAAATAGAATTCTATTTCTATTAGTAGTAACTCCTTAAGTAATAGTAATAGTAATAGTAATAGTAATAGTAATAGTAATAGTAATAGTAATAGTAATAGTAATAGTAATAGTAATAGTAATAGTAATAGTAATAGTAATAGTAATAGTAATAGTAATAGTAATAGTAATAGTAATAGTAATAGTAATAGAAGCCTTATAAAGATATTTAGCTTTTTAAGTAAAAAGTAGTATAAAAAGCTCTTTAAAATCTTTAAGGATACTACTACTAGAATAAAGAAGAAGGGCTTTAAGAGTAAGGCTAAAAAGGCAAAGAGTAGCAAATAAGGTATTTTAATCTTATATATAATAATTTAAAGTAATATTAACCTTATTAGTTATTTATAGCTAGATTTTAGCTTTTTATTTTTATAAAGATAGGGCTTATAGTTTATAACTTTATAACTAGCATTATAAAGCATATATTAGCATATAAGGTACTATAAAGTATTAAGGGTACTATATACTATTATTAATACCTAGTAATAAAAGTTTATTACTTTTATTTATTTACTTTATTATTTAAAAATATCTTAATAATATAATTATAAATGTATAGAATAGAAGCTTTTATTATCTTATAAGGCTTTATAGGACTATATAGTTAGTATTCTTATAAAAAGTACTCTATATAAAGCTTAGCCTTCTATAGCTCTATATTATGCTATAGGGCTATATATTACCTTATAGCATACTATATAGTAAATCCCTTACTTAAAATTTAATTTATAATATTATATTCTTCTTTTTACATTATATAATAAGCTTTAAAGGCTGCTTTTCTATTAATCTTAATACTTATTATATTTAAATTAAATAATAGAAGTACTATAACTAAATAACTGCTAATAATATTATATAGTATATTTTAATTGAATTTAATATCTTTACCTCTTATAGAGTATTATATTAATATTTTTAGACTTAGTAATTTAATTAAATAATACCTAGTACTATTTAGGCCTAAATATAAGATATTAAGGCATTATATAACTATATTAAAGAGCTATTCTTTAAAAATGTTCTTAAGGATAAGAATATTCTTTTATAGTTATAAAAAGAAGGCTTTATAGTAACTTATAGAGGGCTAATTAAGATATAATAAAGCCTTAGCCTTCTATAGCATTAAACCTTAAAGCAAAAAGAAGAATAACTTACTAAATTATATAATTTCTTTTAAAATAATGCCTTACTAAATACTAAGCTTTAGTCATTTAGTTAGACCTATCTCTATACTTATATTTAGTAAAAACAGTTATCTTTAAGTTAATATATACTATATAAAGCATTTTAATATTTTATGCCTATAAATATAACTAAGTAATAGAATATAATATAATATTATTAAACTAGATAGATAGTACTTAGGCTTAACTTTATTTAGTTAATTAATGCTTATAATAAGCTAAAGGCTTAGAAGATTAAGGTATATATATCTATTAATATATATTTATAGTATATTATATAGCTATATATTAGTATATTAGCTAATATATCTTATAATATACTTAAATAATACCTTTATATTCTAGAGAATTAAGAAAATATACTTCTTATTATTTAATTAGATTATAGTAATAAGACCCTTATAATAGCTAGTACTTATTTTTACCTTTCCTAAGTGTAGAGCTATATATAGGATACTATAGTACTATAAATATAATTTTATAATTATTAAATATATAGTAAAAGTATATATAATAAAAAGATTAAGAGTTAGTAGTACTAACTTAGTAATAGCTAAGTAAGGCATTAGTATATATATTTAATATTATATTAACTACTTATAGGAATATTTTAGAAGAATTATAGCTAATAGGCGTTTTTCTGCTAATTCTATTTCTAATAGAATTGCTATTCTTTATCTTTTTATACCTATTATATATATAAAGCTTTTTAAATTTATATATATATAGAATATATATTATATCTATAAATAGCATAATAGGCTATATATTCTTTCTAGTTAGCCTTAAGTCTTATACTATTAGCTAGAGATTTAGGAAATAAGAAGCTATACTTATTTAATTCTATTTAATTAATTATAGCTCTTTAAAGAGCTCTTTAAATATAATTGTATTAATCTTAATAGCTATCTGCCTTAAGATATAATTATAATATATAAAAGAATTCTTTATAAGCAGGTCTTTCCTTAAGATACCCCTAAGAACTTAAAGCTCTCTATATACTTATTCCTATAAGCCTAATTATAAGTATATATAATAAGTAAAGAATAGCTAGCTATTAGTCTTCTTAAAATACTTATAAGTAAGATTAATTATATATAGTCTTATTTAGCTATATATAATATTAATATATAGTTACTTAACTAAAAGGCTTAAGGTAATATTAATTAAGATAAGATTAATTATAGAGTTAAAAGCTAGCTTAATATTATCCCTTAAACCTTTATAGTAAGTTCTTTAATTATAAAAAGTGCCTTTTAGTTTTTCCCTTTAATATAATTTTATCTTATTCTTCTATATCTTCCTTATCCTTCTTATTTCCTTAATCCTTATTTAATATTATAGATTATAAAAATGCCTTAAATAAATCTAAATCTTTATTCTACTTCTCCTCTTTACTTTTTATTTTTTTAGCCTTAACTTTAGGTTTAATTTTATTTACCTTTATTTTATATTATATAGCTTCCTTTTTATCTTATATCTCTTTCTTAAGCTTTATTATATGCTTTAAAGTTAGTATTTTAGCCTCTACTTTAGCTTCTACTTACTTAATTATCTACTTATTAAAGCATAAAGTATTACTCTTATTTAAATTATCTTATATATTAAAGTATAAGAGTATAAGAGAAATAGAAGCTTTAGCTTTAATAGGGAGTATAATGCTTACTACTTTAAAGATATCTTTTAGCTATATTATCTTATAAATAGCATTACTATATATAATAAGCCTATTTAAATGCATACTAGTAATATAACTACTAATAAGCTTCTACTTTATTAAGAAGAACTTCTTATAATAACTTAATATAATAAAATAAATTATTTTATTATATAATAAGAATATAGAGCCTAGTAGGGCTATAATCTTACTTTTAATATTCTTGCTTTTAACTCCTTTATTATACTTTAGTATAAAAATGCCTAGAATAACTTCTTTAAGATATCTTAAAGTAATATAAAATATAGCTTTTAATTTAATAGTAAATTATACTCTTATAGCTTATTATAGCAATACTATACTATTAACTCTTTATAGCTATATTTATAGTATTAATATATATAATAGAAATTAATTATATTTATTTAGTTTAGATTATTATTAAACTAAGCTATATAGGACTACTTATAGTAAGATTAATAACCTTAATAGCTTTAATAAGCAGTTATTAATAAAATAAATAAAAAGTAACTTCTTTAATAGCCTTTAACTCTATATAAAGCTTAATATAGCCTTAACTAGTTTTAAGGTAGAATTTAATATAAGCTATTAGAATAAGAGATATAAGTAAAGATTTTAAAATATAAAATCTTAGATTATATAAAGCACTATAAGCCTATATAAGTATATATAAGGTAAAGCTATTACCCTTTTCCTTTAATACTACATTATAATAATAATACCTAATATAATAATATTATATTATATATTAGCTTAATAGGGCCTCTAGTACTACATTAGGGTACATGTAATGAAAAAAAATCCCTTAATGTGAATTTTGGCACAGATGTCGATTTGGCCTTCCGTAGATAGCATATACTTATGTGCTCAGGGACCTGTCGTTGTCCCAAGACCAACAGAGTTGCTGGAAACACAAGAGAAATCAGTGCTGCGTATTTAACCGTCACGAGAAACATGATCACAAAATTTTATTGAAAGACTAGAAGGCTAAAGACCTTTTTTAAAACAACCCATATCATTGCACCGCTTCGCCTGTGCTACCCAAATGTCGTTTCGTTTCGTCGCTGCTGAAGAAAGCCATCTGGTTTCGAACGTTGCACACTTCGTCCAGCCCTAAAATTCCATCTTATTTCACAGTTTTCGGTTTCTGGTAAACTGAGCGATGGTTTTCGAGCCTGACTTTTTGATATTCGTACCCCAGCGTTTATTTCTTGCCTGCGGTGCCAGCCTTGCGGGCATCAGCTATGGGTTTGTCAGCATTTCCTGTCCCAAAAGCGACGTTGTGTTGGTTCGTGGTTGTATTCGGAAATCGGATCGTAGGGGTGTAAGGGGTGGACATACAAGCTGCTTGCTTTCGTCGCATAATTTCAGCGGCGGTCTCTTTCTCTTGCTGCATTTTGGTACCGCTCTTGTTGTTTCCCGCTTTCTAAATAAGAGAAATTTCATGTAAGTGTATCTCATGTTATCGAGATCTGGGAGATCAATCAATCAGGGGCAAGACGAACAAGTTTTTTCTGTTTATCGAGGTTGGCTTGACGATCCTTTTCGCGCTGGTTGCCACGAGACATTGTGTCAGATATCTAATAATGGAGAGATGCTGTAAGATTCGTGGAGAGAGACTTGAAACTGGGAGTTTGGACTGTTGAGCGTTTGTTTCGAGCGAAGTACAGAAGAGGGAAAGAGTCGGTCGCGACACAAGCGGCCAGACCGTCATATAAACCTAAGCAGACAGGACTGAAGGTTGTGCCCTTTACGCTTTAGTGACAGTCGTGACCCAAGAACCAATCGGAGGACAAGGTTTTGGAGGCCTGTATGGCCTCGATCTGGCCTGCATTGACCGATCCAGGTACTTTGTCTTAGTAGACGAATCTCTCACAATCTTGTGTACCTCGCCTCAACTTGTCACCTAACCCTGTTTTTAGCTGACACGACCTCAGCATCAATTGTCAACGGCCAAAACAATGGAGAGACAAAAACTGATATAAATGATTTTGTATTTTAGTTGAGTTTTGAGGAACAGTATCATTTCTCATTGGTTGACACCTGCCCGGCATACGAAGGAACGACATCAGAAGTTTAAACTTTGATGCCAGCAGCACGTGAGAAAGTTTATCCGAGCTGAGCTTCTCAAAAATAGATAAGCCACGTAAGAGGCAGACTTGACGAACTCGCTGTGCCCTTGATGATTATATGTACCACACTAAAAGACTTATAATATGCTTAGGGAAGTGAGGCAAATCCGATTACAAGAACTTGTGCTTCAGTAAGCAACAGCAGTAATCTCATTGGCTTTTCGAAGCTCATGTGCCAACAAACAGTAGCAGTACTGAGTTCAATAGTTTATTGGACTGCTTACGGCGCTGTTGCGCTTTGGCTATTGGAGGCTAAGTGTGCCAACCTTCACCTTGAATACCACTTACATGCGTTCAGCTGAGACAGGAAAGACAGTCACAGTGCCAAGTCCATAAACAGTAGCAGCATCCATGTGTCCAATCCCTTTAAGACCGATAAGGCACCTCAAAAGTATCCAATCTACTTTTACCCCTCTTTTAGACTGGTACATCAATAGTACCGGGAATTAAATATTATTTTATAGCTTTAACCCAGTAACAACCAATAAATAGGACCCAGGTATTCTAATAAGCTATAGAAGTATTAATAATAAAGTCTCTAGCTAGACTAAAGTCTTAATAAACTTAATTAATAAGGTTACCTTTAGGCTGCAGCATCTTAAGCAACTCTAATTATAATAAATATATTACTTAACTAGCTAAAAAGCTATAAAAAGCTTAACTAATAGGGTCTATAACTCCCCTATAACTTTAACCTTTTCTAATCTATTTATCCCTTAAAGTTATCTTAATAATTATAAAATTATTAAGAACTAACTAAGCCTAAGTTATCTGCAAGTTCTCTACCCTAATATTAGATTAATAAGGCTAACCTTAATTACAGTTAAGATATTAAACCTAAGTAACTAGCAGCTAGTAACCGCTATCTATTAATAGTATATATAACCTCCCCCTGCTTGCTATAAGCGCTGCTAAAAGGTCTATAATAGAGATATTATAGCCCTTTAGCAGCAGGTAACCTATAAGGCAATATAAAAGAAAGCTATATAGGTAAAAGCAATTAGCTATAATAATTAGATAGATAACTAGCTACTTAGCCTAGCTATCTTTAAGTATAATATCTTCTATTACTTGCCTAAGAACTCTTACTATAGCAGGTAGCTTTAAGGAGAGATATAATGCTTAATAGATGCTTAGTCTATAGGTAAAGCTAAATAGTACCTCTATAAATTAAAGAATACCTTTTAGCTTAAATACTAAATTATAAGCATTATTATGCTTGCAATAATAGTCTCTATTAACCTATAGCTAGGAAACTATTATAGGTAGCATTTAGAGTTTATATATAATAGAATTGCCTAGAAAATTCTATAAAGTTAATTATATAGGATAAAAAAAATTCTATGCATAAGAAAGAGTTTACACCTAAAAGTTAAAGAGTCCTTTAGTAGGCAAAATGAAGCTATAATTAATTAAATAGAATTCGCCTAACTAAGTACATTTGCCCTGTAAAATGATAACTAATACTAAGGCAATAAACAGTAGTATTAACAGTAATTCAACAAAGGCCTAGGTTATCTATAAGTTCTCTATCTTAACTACTTTATTTAATTAATAATACTAACCTTAAATTACAGTTAAGATATTAAACCTAAGTAACTAGCAACTAGTAACTATTAATTAGTAATACTTATAGCTTATTTCTACTAGCTATTATAATAACTAACTAATTAATAGTATTAATATTACTTTCCTTTAAACTAATTTAACTCTTAAGGCTAAATTCAGGATATAAAGGGAAGCTAGGTAAATATTAGCTATTAGCTATAGTTAGTAGATAGATAATTAGTTACTTTAGCTAGTTATCTTTAAGTGTAAGCTTCTCTACTACTTAACTAGGAGCTCTTACTATATAAGGTAGCTTAATAGGGAGATATAGTAGCTAAGCATCTTAGGCATAAAGGACCTATACTCTTATAAGTTAAAGGATAAATATAGCTTCTAGATTTAAAGTATTACTATACTTATAGTAGATATCTATAATAACCTATAAGTAGGAAACTATTATAAGTAGCATTTAGAGTTTATATATAATAGAATTGCCTAGAAAATTCTATAAAGTTAATTATATAAGATGAAAAAAATTCTATATATAAGAAAGAGTTTATACTTAAAAGTTAAAGAGTCCTTTAGTAGGTAAAATAAAGCTATAGTTAATTAAATAGAATTTACCTAATTAAGTACATTCGCCCCGTAAAATGATAACTAATGCCAAGGCAATAAACAGTAGTATTAACAGTGATTTAACAATGATAATAGATCTATACCTTAGCAGGCTAAAGACTAAATATAGCCTCTAGATCTCTAGTATTATTATGCTTATAGGTATAATTACTACTAATCTATAAGTAGGCTTTTATATTATAAGTAGCATTTAGAGTTTATATATAATAAAATTACTTAGAAAATTCTATAAAGTTAATTATATAGGATAAAAAAAATTCTATATATAAGAAAGAGTTTATAACTAAAAGTTAAAGAGTTCTTTAGTAGGTAAAATAAAGCTATAGTTAATTAAATAGAATTTACCTAATTAAGCATATTTGCCCTATGAAATGATAACTAATGCTAAGGCAATAAACAGTAATATTAATAGTAAAAATTAAATATTATAATCTTAATTTTTTAGCTATAATTTTAATAAATTGAATATTTAATACTATTTGTAATAAAGGCTATATTTAATGCCTTTAACCTTAACCTTTATATTATAATACTATACTTATAGCTTAAGTAATTAATTAATAATATAGCTTAGCTAGATAAAAAGCTTATATTATAAAGAGGATATTATTTTAAACCTTTTAATCTTAAGAAATATAATTTTAATATCTTTATAATAGCTTTATAAATTACTAAACCTATTAACCTTTTTTTATAATTTTTACTTAAAAAATTTATAAAAAAATAAATTTAATATATTAATAAAGCTATTAATTAATATTCTTAAGAAAACTCTTCTTTTATATGCCTTTAGAAGCTTATTACCCTTACTAAAGTCTATCTTTTTATTAGTATTATTATATATATTAGGTTATATAAAGAATTTAATCTTAAAAGCTATTAAGTAATTAATTTTATTAAAAAATCCTTTTTTTTTATATTCTATTACTTATTTAATAAGTTAAGATTAATTTTTTTAGCTTTTTTATTATATATAAATTTTTAATAAAGCTATACTTAATTTAACTAAAAGTTATAATCCCTTTAATTATTAAAAGGTTAATAAATACTTTAATTTCCTTTAAAATAAAGCAATTTCTCTATAGTAGCCTAGTCTAAGAGTTATAATTAATAAGTATATAATTAAATATAAAAGCAGGTTAAAAATAACTCTTATAATACCTTCTAAGCCTAATCTAATAGGCTTTAAAGTATAGGCTATAGCCTAAGAAGGCTATTTTCTTTAGTAGCTTTTTTATATACTTTCTATAACCTTTAGGCCTACAGCTAGAGATATTATAAGATAGCTACCTTATAAGCTATAGCAGAAATTATTAAACCTAATTTAAAGTATAATTATTACTTTAGTAAATCTTTTATTAAGTGCTAATTATTATATCTTTATTAATAATCTCTTTTTATTACCTTTCCTTTTTTATATCTGTTAAGGCTTGAATAAAATAGCCTATAAATTCAATATAGGTCGAAGGATAGATAACTGTAATAGGTACAGAAGAGGCTGTAGAAATAGGAGGGAAAAAGGTTGTAACTGTGTTGTAGATAGGCATAAGGTAGGATTTATAAGATAAAAGTAGATTCGTTGAGAAGAGCGATTTTTTCCGAATTTAATAATATATATTATGTAATAGAGAAGTTAAAAAGGTGTTCCCTGAGTGGGAAAACCTGGGTCTTATATAGACCTCTAAAAGAGCGGGCATTGTGATTCCCAGAGCGGGGTAGTCTCAATGATGATGAAGAGACTATCACAAAAACCGCCAAAATTCGGAGAAAAATAAGATATACTTTTTACCCAATTTGGAAGGCGCTAGGCTTTAGTATGCTTATAAAGCTTAAATAGGAAAACAGGGTTTTTCGTGGTGTGTTATGAATCATCCAACTGAGGGGTAAAATCTCATATACGTAATCCACATTATATAATCATCACGTGACCCCAGTCACGTGACTTTCCCACTGATATTTCCTTAGTAAGAAATATTTAAAGTTTATAGAAAAACTTTAATATGTGGAGTTTGCTCAATTCTCTACATATTGCTTAGGTAAGCACACCAATCGAAAGCCCTGAATTTTCTCATTATTTTGGTATATATTTTGCCCTAATTAGTTATCTAGAACATAATATATTTCTTAGTTATATAATAAGACCTTTATATAACATCAGGTCTTAACA
>SRZU01000323.1:0-14615 GCA_013183765.1 Fusarium xylarioides | reverse complement strand
TAGGAAAAACTTTAATATATGGAGTTTGCTCAATTCTCCATATTTTGCTCAGGTAAGCATACTAATCGAAAGCCCTAAATTTTCTCATTATTTTGGTATATATTTTGCCCTGATTAGTCATCTAGAACATAATATATTCCTTAGTTATATAATAAGACCTTTATATAATATCAGGTCTTAACATATAGTAATATAAAATATATAGTATTAATAATTAAAGAAGTATACCTTTTATAGTATTATAAGATATAAAGAGTTAAAGCTTTTATAAGGCTATAAGGCTTTAGAGATATTCTTATTAGCTATAGCTTTTAGCCTTAACTGCAGGGTAATTTCTTTAACTAAAATAGGCTTAGTAGGCATATAAATAATATTTTTATATATTTTAATTAGTTTAAAATTTTTAGTATAGGGTATTTTTAATGCTAAGTAGGTTAAATCTTAAAAAAAGTAATATAATCTTAATCTAGCTCCTATAAGCTTAAAATAGCTTCTTTCTAATTAGCCTCTTTATTAATAACCTCCTCTATAAGGCTCTCTTCTTTATCCCCTATAATACTTACTTCTTTACTATTTTCCTTAAGATTAAAGTTATCTAGAAGCTCTAAATATACCTAATAAGTTACCTATAACTAATTTATAATTAGACTTCTTATTCCTATCCTAGATCTCCCTGTTATAACCTTATCTATACAGCTGCAAGCTCTTACAAGAGCCTTAATTTCCTATAAAGAAAGACCTTCTTCCTTATCTTAAAGCTATAGCTCTATGCCTTTAAAGATTAAGAAGTTATATAAGCTAGTTACTATATAGATTATCTTAATCTAATTACTAAATAAGTACTTAGAAGTACTATTTCTTATAATCTTCTACTTCCTTTTATATTAACTAAAAGCCTGCTTTATAATTATTTAAAGCTATAAATAGTAAAGGTTATATAATTCCTTCTTATTTATAGGTTTTTTTCTAGTATTACCCTAATCTTAAAGATAATATTAGACCTAGGTATATAGAATTAGAATTTCTCTTTATAATCTAAAGCTAGCATTAGCAAGAAAGAATCTCCTTAGTAGGATTTTAAAGGTGCTATTATAAGTATATCCTATTAGTATTATATTATTAATAGATCTCTTAGTATCTATAAGCATATATAGGAATTATCCCTTAAAGTTAACTACATAGAAGATATTTTAAGAAATTAATAACTTCTTTAACTAGAATCTCTATTACTAAGTAAGAGGAATAAATGCTAGTATATATATGCTATTTATAGCCCTAATAGTACTATTAAACTAATAAAATTTAGTATTTAGCTTAATTTATAAACTAATATATTTATTATCTAGTATTTAAATAAATTTTATATATAAATACTATATAAAGTTAATTAAGTAAAAGAATATTATTAATATAATACTTTAATTAACCTTAAACTAATAGGCTATATTCCTTTAAGTCTTACTATAAGCTATTATTTATAAAAAGATTATAAGCTTTAGTTTAAAAGACTAATACTAGCTATTACTTACTTTAATATTATTTTTTAATTACTAAGAAAGTTAATAAAAGTTAGCTTTTTTTATTTAAAATAAGTTATTAAATATTATATTTAGTATAAATAATAGCTATAAGGTATATATCTAAGAGTTAGTAAGGATATTAATATAAGGCTGCTAGGTAAGTAGATTATCCCTATAGTAAGGCTAATAGTAATACTAATAGCTAAGGCTATCTAGAAAGGTTATAATAATAGTTAATTGCCTTAGCTATTAATTATTAAAGTTATTAATAATAATTTTATTAATAAAGTTATTATAAAAGCCTAGCTATAAAAGATATCCTTTATATATAATATTAAAGTTAATTAATAAAGCTATTATAAATATAGTAAAAAATACTAATTTATATACTTTTATTAAAAAGTTAAAATGTCTCTGTAGCAATACGCAAGGTATAGCTAATAGGGTCTTATATAATAAGAGAATATAATATAATGCTTATTTTTAGCATATTATAATATAAGGCATTATACACTACATTAAAAAACATAATAATCTTAAAATTAAGTCTTAAGGTTATATAGTACTGCTGCCTTAAACCTTATAATCTAACTAAATAAGTAGCCTTAATCTATAAGCATAAAAAAGATATTTCCTTTAGCCTTAGCAGGCTAAATACCTTTTCTATTATTACCTAGTTAAAGTAATTATTACTAAGGCTTTAACCTAAATAGACTATCTTAAAATAGGCTAAGAACCTTAAAATCTATTATAAGATATACTACTATGCAATTAATATTAATAACAGCTAACCTAGCTATAACTATCTAGTTAAGGCAGTTAATACCTATATATCTAGTAACCTAATAAAAATCTATAGCCTTAAGCTTAATATTATATTAATCTTTTAATCCTTCTTAAAGCATTATAAAATTATAAAAGAATACTTATTATATATTAATAAACTATTAATAATATAATAAGTTAATCTTATAATCTTTAGCTACTAAGTATAACTACTTAGTATTAATAAAGATAAAGCTAAAAATAAAGCTAAAGATAAAGCCCTTATTAACTACATTATAGATTAGATAGAGGCATTAAAAGACTTAGCAAATTGCCTAGAATAGGGTTAATGCCTATTAAGGTAATAGCAGGCTTTTATTAATAGCATTATATTAAGTAGCAGTAATAGTCTATACTAGCTGTAGTTTATAGAGTTAAGATATGCAGTTGCAGTAGTTAATTTAGTAGTGTAAATGTTATATTACAGGAATTGAGGGCTATTACAGTGTAAAGGAGAGGAAGTGAGAGGGGAAAGAGGGGGAAAAAGGTAAATTAGGAAATGAAGGTTTTAGTGTTAAGGGAAAAACTGTAAATGTTAGTAGATTAAAGCTAGCTTAGCAGGTTAGTAATAGATTAGATTAGGTTATAAGGCAATGCAGTGCAGTATAGGGAATAACAAATTGAGGGTAAATACAGCTAATTAACACTTGGGTATATACTTTTATATTTAAAATATAAAATAATAAAAAATACTAAAAAATAGAAATATTACTTAATAGCTTACTCTTATCTAGCAAATTATAAGCCTCTCTACTAGCTTAATATATTAATAGCTTATATAAGAGCTACTAAGTTACCTATCTATTATTATATTAAGATTACAGTGAGAAAATAGATCTAAAGATGGAAAGGTCAGTTAGCTGCCCCTCTTTTTCCCATTTTTACAACATGAATCGACCTGACAACATGCTATCCCGGGCTTGCTGATCATACCCTAAGCGACGACAGGGATGTTAAATGGTGTCATCCTCTCGGCACACATATGCAGGCAGCTAGCTACCCTACGATCTTATTCATAACTTGAGACATTTCTTGATCGGTTTCTCTCGCGCCCCTAGCAATCACTGCAAATTAGTTGAATTATAGATTGGCATAGCCATTTCACTTTGGTCACTGTAGTTGAGTCGGCCATGTGAATAAACATTTCATAAGTTATTATCGAATATTTGATTTACTCTAGATATATTAGCCTTTAGAGAAATCAAAATCTAAAGGGGCTCTCAAGATAATTATGTATCTACTTTACCAACACGTCTGACTCTGGTCTATTCCCTCAGTCACATCAAATAGCAGTTGGTTTGATCCTTCCATCAGTACTCGGGGATAGGGCATGAGTAAACCGGCGAATGAAGACATTGACCTACCTATATGTCTGCGATCGATGTGCTCTTTATGATCTGCTAATACACTACTCACAAATTCAAGTTAAAATCACCTCAAGAATTAATAGTCTTGAATATGGGCTTCAAGAGAATGATGACAACTGGATATGAGCTCCCCCAAGTCATTTGGCTTAATATATATACCACATGAGGACCCGAATCTAAAACGTATAGTATACATTGACACATAACACTCGCTGAGCCAGTGTTATTTCGTGACGGCCTGACAGCAGAATACCTAGGCTGTAATTGATCGAGTTTACTAGAGTCACGTATCATGAGACTGCTCGACGGGACTGAGAGCTCCCCTCACCGTCAATACTTCTCTTTGTATCATCTACTATCCCTTCTTCGAATATATTTGCCCACACGGCTGCTAGCGAGGCAGTATTCCAGCCACCAAGTCGCGCAATACCATCTTTCATTGCTAATTCGGCGGCCACAGAGGTGACGAGCTTACCTTCAAGGCCACAAGGAACAAAACGAGCCCAAGGATTAACAACGTCGGGACCATCTACCGAGACGTCGATGTTGATAGCAATACCAAGGGCTGTGACGTGTCTCCGATGATGAACCCCAATTGCTGCGATTTTACGTTCTGGTTGACCGGCGGGGGTACGGACCCAGACCCCAGGTTCATCTCGGGTTGTGTAAGTTTCCAAATCGAACAAGCGTGCCAGTAGACGACGTGTGGTCGCTTCGAGATGGTCCGCATACGACATGACTGAGTAATGCGCATATAGTGGCGAGTGCATGTCTAGCACAGGCCACAAGACAAGCTGACCAGGACCATGGTAGGTTGTCAAACCACCACGGCTGGTCTGTTTGACCTCGGGAATGAAGCTCTGCTCTTTGACAGGGTTACGCCGATGAGGAAGACTAACGTAGAGGGGAGACTTGAAGTAGGAGGTTTGCTCGGGAGTGAGGGGGCGCTGTCGACGCCCAAGCGTTAGAGTTGGTGTTGGTTCAAAAGAAAGAAGATGAGGGCGGGGTATGTGGCCTCTGTCTTGTTGTTGTTCCTCGCTCAAACTCTTCCACTCGAGAAACAATGAGCGGAGTTCTTCCTGCTCATTGTCGGCAGTGTCATAGGGAACGAAAGCATCAGGACCCGATCCTTTGAGATGTCGATGAACGAGAAGCTTCGGCGAAGGTGCTTCTGACGTCGGAGTGGTGTAAGTGGATGACCATCGGTCGACAAAGACATGACCGGCCGATGTTCCGGCTCCGATACGGAATGAAGTGGATTTTATGGCGGAGGACGGAATGGCCTTCAGCCGCAGGCCAAGCGGCATTGTGGTCCGGGCTTCCAGGCAGATTCCCCGGCGAAGGTGCCGATTACAGATCTAGCAGAGTAGCTAGGAGCAATTGGGGTCGATCTGGCTTGTCGTACTGTATGTTCGAGATCACAAATCGGGGGTAACCTCCGTGCAAACTCTGGCGAAGGCATGCGCGATATGCCTTGGTAAGAAGTGAGTTTCTGGTGGACGATCCCGTGGGGCTCAGAAAAGCCGGCGTTGGTGACGTCGGTAGCTCAGGGCCAAGGATCAACGGACGGAGGCCGCCGAGAGTCTAATTTCGAAATTGACCTTTGCATGTGAAGTCTACTTTTAATTGATATTCGATGTGGAAGAGAAACCTTGTGCATACGTTGAGGTGTTTGAGCTTCACGATTGTGGCTTTGGCAGTTGAAAAATTCAAAAGTAACCACGTACAACAGTTTGTAACACTGGAGCACGTAGAACTTGCACACAATGCCAGCTGAAACTAAGAAACTAACTCAAGACTAACTACCTTACCTACCTTAGCTTAGGTTGTAGTTGTCTGAGACCCATACCTGGAGAGCCGAGAGCTGAAGTGCCTCCATGGGAGCTCGTCAGTTGAAAACGCCAGTCAGTCAGTGGGTAAGAGCTGTGCTTTTCATCGGAGCTCCCGTCCGAAACTGCTGGTAATACAGATAAAAACAACTCAACTCAATCAACTCGACGAAGACCATGTCTCAACACTAGGGTAGCTCAGAACAACGTAGCACAAGCGAATGGCCAAGGCCAAGCTCTCGATCTTGGTAGCTTGGCGAGCATTGGCAGTCTCAAAAGCGACCGCCCCATCCATCATCGACAATCACTGCCTTTTCGTAGACGTCGCTGTCGCATCATTCATCTGTGTCTCATGACATCAGGGAAGTGGTGCGCTAAACCCCAATAGGGACAAAATGGTTGCTGCAGCTTTGCTCCATTGGGTAAGATGTTGTGGTGCATCTCTTGTCCATCGTTGCCCACTGTCGTCATCACTGAGCTGTCGTGCACTCGGAACTTTTCTCAACCTTAGATACACTAGTCTAGCAAGTTCCTTTCGCTTCGGGCATCGAAGGTTGCCAGGCTAGATCCGTAGGAATAAGGTGGAAGCATCACAGACTCCAGAGCATTCAGTGTCTCCGCTGGGATTTCCTTTAGTGTGATTCAGAGTGCTGCAGCAGTGCAGCCGGGATCAATGTGCCCTGGCAGCCTGGGCTTAGGTAGGCGAGCACCCGTCAAGGGTGGCAGCCCACGGGGACCTACGTAACGCCTCGATGGTGATTTCATTTGGGTTGCGTTCCTTTCTTAAGTGACAAGTCGTATGCTCGCTCCCCTCATGCATTTGGCTATCGATCCTCTCCTCTCTTCTGCAAAGACATTCATGTACTGTACCTATCTCACTGGGAACTCCGTGTCTTTCCTCAGCCGAAGGGAGAAGAAACATACTAATCACCGTCGTACAATCCAGCTAAGACACACATCTCCCGAGCATCACATCACCCCTAGACGCTAAGGAAAAGGCTCCAGAAACAAAAACAAGAAACCCTCCCAGAGCTAATGAACAAGGTTCATAAGGATCGTCAATCTCCTCAGCCCAGGCCTTATTTCTTCCCCGGCTCCCTCTTCCTACTTTTATAAGATCCATCACCATCTCTCAACAGTTTCCAGACGCCCTATTCTCTACAGCGCAAACAAACCCTGAACCCTTGTCGAGAGGTACTGAATAAGACGCAAGATTTCATTAGCCGTCTTTTTAGCTGCAGCCTTTTCCTTGACGGTGATCCTGGCAGCGTGACGACATCCAATCCCCGGGGCTCCATCGCAGTAAATTAACACTTTTGAGTTCGATTTTTTGGGCAGAAGTGCTTGCAGCAACGCTTGACTTTTATCGATCGTGGCCAGATACTGTTCAGCTGGTGAATAGTATACTTTCCAACGGCATTTAGCCATGGCGAAGAGTACGTTCTCTTCTCAGTTGCATGGCTTTACCAACAGATAACTGACTGACCTGTTGCAGACGCTCCTCTTGGCCTTGCTGGCCTGGTCCTCCTCGCTGTTTCCCTCCTCTTCCTCTGGTTCATCATCCTCTCAGGCTTGACCTCTACCACGCCATTCGACAAGACGTATTTCCTCCGCGCCGACACTGACGGTATCTCGGGTGCCCGTGAAGTCACACAATGGAACTTCTTCTACATTTGCGGTGCTGGCAACAACGATTGCGACGGCGCCCGCGCTGCCCCCGTCATCGGTCGCGCCTGGAACTCAAATCCACGTAATGCGCCCAGCTCACTTGTCGGTGGTCGTGCTGGCGACACCACATCGAACAGACAGTTCTTCTTGTGGCGGTTTGGCTGGGTTTTCATTCTGATCACTCTTTTCTTCGAGACCATCGCCTTCTTCACTGGTTTCATTGCCTGCTGCGGCCGTCTTGGTGCTGGAATCTCTAGCCTCATGTCCATGTTCGCCCTGTTCTGCTCCTCAGTTGCAATGTCCCTAATGACGTACGTATCTCTGGCCCCTGTATGATGGTATAGCTGTTTACTGACTTCTCTCGTTAGTGCTACCTGGGTTCTCGCTCGCAATGCCTTTCACCGTGACGGTCGATCGGCCTCCATTGGCCGCTATGCCTTTGGTTTTGCGTGGGCATCATGGGCCACTTTGCTCATTGCTACCATTCTCTTTTGCTTGGGCATGCGCGGTGACAAGTCGTCAAGCGGAGGTTACAGCGGCCGCTCATGGCGCCGTAGACGAAGCGTCCGCAGCAGCCACGGCCCAGGCTATGAGGGCCGCCGTGTTAAGGATGACTATTCCTAAACTTTTATCTGGCAGCCGCCTATTAGGCCAAACCCCAGTAACTCTCCAAATCTCGGCAGAGCTCGATGAGGGATGAGCATGAATAGCCACACTGATCGTATTTACGACAGCCTCAATGGCTGTTCGTACGCGACGCTGTAATTTTGTCCCGTCTATATTTGATTCACCATCCATGGTCTGTTCTACTGAGCAGATTTGTATTCATGATGTGTTTGGCGAGGAGAATGGATTTTCTCTAAACGTAATGTTGAAGTTATGGGCGAGATTTACGAGAAGCTTGCTTTCATGAACTGTCTAATAGTTATTTATGAATGTATGATACTACAACAATACAAGCGTTTTTAAGTTCTAATATTCTGGTCTCTGTTCTCGATATTTCCACTTAGTGTTACGCAGACATTGTCAGCTAACAACCCCGGGCTTCATGGCGTTACACAAATGACCACTCTTCAGTACGTATTTCTGCAGCGGGATAGGTCATTGTCATTGCATAATTCACGGGGTACCTAAGATCATAACTTCAAATCATTATGCATGTACCATATCGACGTTATTCGTCCATTCGCCAAACCATGAAATGCATATCACACCCTACCCTTACTCTCGTTGAACGATTGAAGCCCGAAGTCACCTCCAGAGCCCTCTCTTTTATCCAGTGTTGTTCGTCGCTGTCCCTTTCGTTCGAGTACATGAAATGAAAAACAACATGATATCCTGGTTCGTTTTCCAACTTGGTTTCGCCCAGTTTTGTTCTTACGAAAAGCAAATGCCAAAATCCGGCCCAAATTTGTCTAAACCCATCCTAAAGCGTGTACAGGAGTGTCCTCCAAAAAATGCAGAAAAAGAAGGTCAAAATGATGCAAGTAACACATGCTGATACCTGGGGGCTTTTTGCTGTGTTACTGCTGGTGATAAAAGGTCAACACCCTGGAAAGAGCCGTCGCATCAGTTGAACAGATGCTTGTAATCCATAGTCCTGTAGCCAACTAGATACCTGCTCTGTTGGCATGCTTCCTAGATGGCCGAGTACCCCCCCCGAGAAGCAGGATTGGGCCGCCCCGGCTTTTCAAGCTTTATGCATCTTTTGGGCTTGACATAGGACTGACGCTATCAAGCGGCGCATTGTGTAGTGCCGGTTTCAAGGGCCCGTCCTCCTTCAGGCCATCTTTCTCTCGTTGTAGAACGCCATTGACCCAATCTGCTACTTCGGCATCCGCAGTTGATGAGTCCAAATTAATTTTGCCAACAGCTTCCGCGACCGTATCAACTCCGTCGCCTTCCTCAGCTTCTTCGGTGATTGTTTGAGGCTTTGTAAATTCGACGAGCCACGGATGTTTCAACAGCATGGCGTAGGTTGGCCGCTTCATAGGAATCTTGTGAAGACAGCTTTTCACAAAATCCTTGGCCATGTCCGAGTAGGTATCCTCTGGCATTGCAGGTGGTTCACCTTCAACAATAGCCTGTAGCATGTTAGTAACCCATGACTGGTTTAACTCAAAAGAGGGAGCGCTTACACTCAGCTGGCTGAAAATAGTAGAAGAGACCTCCGGTGGGTAAGGATAAGCGCCCTTAGCACATTCGATGATGGTCAGGCCCAAACTCCAGACATCGCTCTGAACGCTATATGAGCCATCGGAGTTACCGGCTTGTGCGAATCCGCCGCCAGAGATTCTCTCGGGGGCCATATAGCTCTGACAGCCGATGTTGGTTCGCGCTATACTAGCTACCAGATTACCACTGACACCAAAATCGCAAATCTTGACCTGGCCTCGTGTATTGACCAAGATGTTTGTTGGTTTGACGTCGCGATGGATAATGCTGTGCTCCTCCTTCAGTGATTTTAGACCCATCACAGTAGAATATGTTATTTTTCGAAGAACGTTCTCCGGGATTCCACCATTATACAACTTATCGATGGACCCGCCATCCATATACTCAATGCACATGTAAACAGCACCCTCCTGGAAGAAGGCGCCATAAAAGTCGATGATGTACGGAGAAACACACTCGTGTAAGATGACGAGCTCCTTCAGAATGGTCGTGAATTTGGCGTCGTCAAGCTCCAGGCGCATTTCTTTCATCGCCATCACTGTGCCCGTTGTACCGTCGGTGGTCTCTGACAAGCTCTCGGCAGAGTCTTCCGCGGATCTAACGGGAGAAGGGTCCGACTGCGAATACTGAACAGGGAGAGGCTTTCTCGAGAGGCCTTGTCCGAAGCGAGGGACTCTTCGCTTGGCATGCTTGACCTTGTAGACTGTTCCGTAGTTTCCTTTACCCAGCTCGGTCAAGACTTCAACTTCATCAAGAGATATACTGAAGGTTTGGCCATTGGCAAAGTTGACACCTGTCCGTGTGATTGTGGCAGCGCCATCAAAGGTCACCCATCCCTTCTCTGTATCGATATATTTCTTGAAGTCGTCCATTTTTGAGCCCTGACCACCCCCTGCTCCGTTGGATCGTTGACTGCCTGGCACATCACCTGTGATATCAGAAAGCTTTCCAGGAGGCCCCCGTTTCTTACCAGTGGCGGTGGCAGGGCCGGGTCTACCCATATCAGACAGCTTCATGCCCATGCCGCCGCCCATGGCCCTTCTCTCGCTCAGCGAGGGCTTCGTTATCGCAGGAGCTGAGTTGACATGTGGTGCGTGCGGTCGTTGCATATTTGGCGGCAATCCCAGGTTGGTAGGGAATCCGTTAGCGACGCTGGCCGTAGGCGATGACCCCGAGGGTGTTCCAGGGTTTCCAGCTGGAGACATGCCCTTCTCCATGCGTTGTCGATGTAATGCTCGGGCTTTGGCCATTATACTGTTTTCCACCGAGGCACTACTACTTCCAGCAAAACTCGAGGATGTTTGGACAGGCCGTCTGGCCATGCCTAAAACACCCATAGCAGTTGAGTTCGGGTTCATGTTGCGAGGATCGGAGACGGAGCGCAGAGATGGTACTCTTCGCGGAGGTTCACTTGGGCTGTCATGACTGGGCGACTCGAGAGGCGTACTGGGTTCTGACGAATCTTCAGAGCCTGGAGACGCAGGTGTCGACAGATCCTTCCAGTCCTCCGGCGTGGCCGGGATCGAGTCGGAGGCAGACATCGGATATGAGGTGCGTCGATGGAATCAGAATACAGAAAGGCTGATTCTTCTGGCTATGTCGTTGAATGTGTTCGATAAGAGAGTGGTAGGGAGGAAAATAATGGTCAGAAAATTCAGAGCAGCGTGGAAATAACGGCGAATATCCTAACAAGGCCGCGGGGAGCTATCGATCGGGAGACGGGACGCGATCGATTAGAGATGGGTACAAGAAGGAGCGATGGAGGGGAAATAGATGGTGCGATTCTTTTCGGAGCTAAATGGAGTCGAGTAGTGGGCGGTCTAGGCCTTTAAGACTCTTTCTAGTACGGCTCAACGACAAGGGGCTCATGTAGTTGGGAAAGCAGAGCAACAAAAAGAAAACCTGGGGGCAACGAATGAGCCAGAATAAACGCAAGTTCTGATAACGTTGTTGCTAGGATTGATGACTTGGAAAGGGGCTTGTCTTGCGTTATTTTGCAACGATGTGGCCACAAAGTGAATCTTGTATGGGAGTAGGTACCGTATGGCAACCTGGAAAGCTTCACGTTGAAGTTCTTTCAGGTATCCTTGGGCTCTCAGATTCGGTGAATGGGCAGGAGTTGGTAAATATGAAAGCTCGTATACCCCAGACGAAATATGAAGTTTGATAGATAACTGTGACAAAAGTTGTTAGAATGAGAAAGGTACTTCTCTGAGCTTGCTGTGGTGTGTGCAATGTACTCAAGGATATGAGGGTAAATCAAGGCTGTATGCATACCGGAGGAAGCGTCTGGCTGGGATCAAAAAAAAGTTACGAAGTCTTTCGCTCCTTGAGTACCTACCTTGAGTAAGGTAGACAGATACCACATGTACCAACGCAGTGTGATAGGCAATGGCTGGATGCGGGGTCAAAGGTTCTGCAGACGAGTAGAATAGCAACGAGACGGAGGAGGAAAGGTGCTAATGAATTGTACAAATCGACAGCTCAACCCGGCATGCGCATCCTGCGAGAAAGTAACTTGATAGGGTAGGCGCAAGAGATATTTGTGATAAATGGGGGCGAAGGCGAGGCTGAGGATGTTGGCGATATGGAGTTTAGGACAGAGCATGGAACGACTATGGTGTGGCGGTTTTGAACAAGCAAAACCAGGCCGTAGTATGTACACATCAGAGTGCTCTGGCTTGGATACAGTGCCACTACAAATCCCGTCTTCAGGGGCCAACCCGGCCCAGCCATTCATGCCCGGGATCAGACCCAACTAATGGATCATATTGGGAAGATATTGCCCATCAATTGAGAATTCCCCGCGGCGGGCGCTACAAGGACCTATCATACAGGGCATACATATGCACTATACATCACTTTACCAGAAAAATCGTACCAAAATTCTATCATAGGCGACAATGAATTTCCATCAAGATAAAATCTAAGAAGTCTGCTGGCGTCATGATGACAGCATTTTATATATGTCTGTGAATATTAAGGGTTCTCTTAATATTTTGCCTCAAATAGAAACATATGCAATATTGAAATGATAACTAATTTCAAGGCTCCGTGCACAAGTTGTCCTTGATTTTTGCAATTTGCGACGCCATCATCGATGGAGAGCTGTCACCGATGACGTTAATGTGGTCAGTGTCAGACCTTGGTTTGAGGTGGAGACTCACGCCTGTACGACGAAGTAAAGTGTCAAAGCCGACAATAATAACCAAACATATGAATGTCTTATCCGGCATCTATCTGCAAGATATCTGCCGTCGGAGACCTTGTGGTTGTGTGCATCCTCTTGTTAAACGACTAAAATTAACAGCACCTGCCTACTATGGGATTCTATATCCCTGAAAGCATATTGAAATGATGAAGTCATCATGTATAGACCTTTGCATTATCCGTGGCTTAGATAATTACTACCTATCTACCCAGCTCGCCTAAGAGTTGCGGAATATGAGTATCTTACCTTGACATGTACGCATGGATACCAGTAGACCAGATACGTGTCTTTGACAAAGCTTCAAACGCCAAGATGCTGAGGTTGAACGAACACCCTCTGTTAGTCCTACCAGTATCGACAGATGCACCGTTATCTATCCTCGTTGCGGCTTTTGACTGGCCGGAGACAGTATGCAAGACAAAATGACAAGTACGTCACAAACTTGATCGATAACTCAAGGCCCCTACTTAGGTAGTTAGTGGAAAGGGTGTCTATTCAGAGAGGCTGACGTTGTTACTAGTAATTTGACTGATTAGGACAAGAAAACTCGGTTAGGATTCACCGGACAGCTTCCAGAGTGCATTCATGTAACATGAGCTTCACCGGTACTATGCATGCGCATGTTTCTCAGGGAGGTTGGGAACAGAAGCGATGCTATAGGTAAGTATCTAGGCAGGCGATCAACAAAGGCAAACTTGTAACACTTATCGCCAATATTTCATGAACCAAATCTTTCCACGTGGCACATAATCTTTAGCAGGATAGAAACCCACTATAGGTAGGTAGGTGCCTAGTCAATATCAAGCTACACGATGGGATAATTTGAATACACCTAATAAAGAAGTAGCTATCATTCGTCTTATTTTACACCTGAAATAGTAACGAGCTGAAAGACCCTGACCTCAAAATGCAGCTAAGAATATCCGAGCTTGAAAGCTTCCGAGGATTATCAAGTCCAAACTTGAAATAGACTCAAGATTCTGGGGAAGGAAAACATCGACGATGTTTCGAGTTGCTATTATATCCCCAACTCACCTTTGCATGATTTGAAACACGGGGCGATCCATGCAGGTCATACCATAGTATTAAACTCTAAATTCCCAACGTAAACAAAGGGTCATCGGAACAGCTGCTCGAAACCTTTATGATACAGGCCCTTTATGTAAAAGTCACCAGCAACCCTGGATCATTGCAACTCTGCAATGTACCAACACAAGAACGATAATAAAACACTAGCTGCTGTAAAATTTCTCCTGAGATAAAAATAGCGATGATTGATATCCATTATAGTAAAAATTGAATATGAAACCCTGTTTGAGATACGCAAAAGCCTTCGAGATGTTCCGTACGGGGTGCATGTATGCGAGCTGACTGGAGATGTGAGGCCCTTTTGCTATGGATACATTCTGAGGTAGGTATCTAGGGAGATGTGAGAGTAACTAAACTTTGGAAGCATCCATAGCAAGAGCCTACCATGTAATTCTAAGCACAGTAGTTGCTTGCTCCCGATAATATTCGCTGCATAACGTCAGGTTTGATCTCATAAAGCCTCGCGTGACTGACTACGCAATCGATAGGCTTCGCCTCTGATATCAGTGTACATACCACACAACCGTAACGATGCGATCGCCAGTAACACAGCCTCGTTGCAGTTACCTATGTCAACATCAAGACGTGATGGGCTGCAATTTTGCTCCGTGCCTTTCTTGGCCTGACCCTCCAGCCTCTCAGCGTAGAGGGATAGGCAACGTGCCCAATAGCACCATGACGAAAGATTGGCGCCACGCTTAATACAATCGTGCGTCGCGCCCGTCTGAAGATCTGGTTATTGTAGATGCGAGAGGCTAGAATTTCTAGCTGATCCTTTTGGTGATGAAGAAAGGCGATTTCTTCAGGGTCAGATTGCTGTATTAGAAGCAGCTTGCAGTCAAAGGCTGCTAATTTGACCCGTACGAGATCGTTGAAGTGTTCAGGCGGAGGCAAAAGGTGATTATCTTGCTTCTGAAGCCTCAGAAGGAGA
>SRZU01000322.1:0-14721 GCA_013183765.1 Fusarium xylarioides | reverse complement strand
TCCTTATCTTTAAACTTAAAAGATATTCTTTTAAGAAATAAGGTAAAAAGTCCTATTTATAATAAAGAAAATATTACTAATTTTATCTGGGATACAGGTGCTTCTAAGCATATAGTATCTAATAAGAATTTCCTTATAAATTATAAAATAATAAATAAGAGGGTTAACTGGGAAAAAGCTGCTTATTTAGTAGTTAAAGGAAAAGGAGATTTAATAGTAAATTTTATAAATAATAATAATATATATATTTTGCGAAATTGCTATTATATACCTGAAATGGGTATTAATATTCTAAGTTGCTCTTCTTTAAATAAAATAACTTCTATTATAAAAGAAAATAATTTATATCTCTTCCAAAATCACTCTCTGCTTACAGTAGGATATTTAAAGGATAAATTATATAATATACCTTTAAAAATATATAAAAAGACTTATAAAAATAATAAAGTCTCTACTGTATTATTAATAAATAAAGAGGATATTTATATAGACTTATATAAATTCCATCTTAAGTTAGGACATTTATGCCTAAAATCTTTAAAGAAAATTATCTTTAAAAATAATAATAATAATAATAATTATAAATATTATTATAAAAAAGAAGATATAAAGAAAATAGAAGAATGTGAAATATGCTTTAAAGCTAAAGCTACTAATAAAATAAATAAGCTATCTAATAAAACTAAATATAAATATTTAGATAAAATAGTTAGTAATGTTTGGGGACCTTCTAAAATACCTACTTATAATAATTATATCTATTTTGTTACCTTTATGGATAAAGCAACTAGGTATTTAGAAGCTTATTTAATAAAGAATAAATCTAAGATTTTAAATAAATTTAAATTATTTAAAGCTAAAATAGAAAATAATCCTTATAATATAACAATAAAGGAATTCTTTTCAGATAATGCTAAAGAATATATATATAAAATAAAGCCTTATTGTATATATAAAGGAATTATATATAATACTAGTCCTCCTTATACTAAAGAACCTAATGGAGCTATAGAAAGGATAAATAGGACTATATTAGCTATAATTAGGGCTTTATTATTTACAGCCAATTTACTTAATTATCTATGGGGTAAAGCCCTAGAAACAGCTATATATATATATATAATAGAAGCCCACATTCAGCTTTAAATAATAATTTAAGTCCCTTAAAAGCTAAAGATAATATTATATTAAATATAAAAGATTTATATAATATAAAAACCTTTAGATCTATAGTATATTATAAAAACCATAACCCTGACTCTAAATTAGATACTAGAGCTTATAAAGGGGTTATTATAGGTTATTTACCTAATAGTTATAAAATATAGAATTTTAATAAAAAGAAGGTTATAATTTCTAGAGATATTACTATTTTTTTTTTATAGCTTTAACCCAGTAACAACTAATAAATAGGACCTAGGTATTCTAATAAGCTACAGAAGTATTAATAATAAAGTCTCTAGCTAGATTAAAGTCTTAATAAACTTAATTAATAAGGTTACCTTTAGGCTACAGCATCTTAAGCAACTCTAATTATGATAAATATATTGCCTAACCAGCTAAAGAGCTTTAAAAAGCCTGACTGACAGGGTCTGCGACTCCCCTACAACTTTGACCTTTCCTAATCTATCTATCCTCAAAGTCGTCTTGACAATTACAGAACTGTCAAGAAACCAACTAAGCCTCTATCAGATGCAAGTTCTCCACCCCAACATAAGATCAACAACGCTAACCTCAATCGTAGTCAAGATGTCGAAAGAGATATTACTATTATAGAAAATAGTTTCCTAGAAAATAATATAAGTAAAAATAATAATAAAATAACCTTTAAAGATCTACCTCAGATTAAAGAATCTATATATAAAGATAAAGAGATTCAGCCTAATATAATATATAATAAGCCTAAAATAACAGTAGAAATACCTAAAAAGCCTACTGATTTTTATAAAGACTATAATGAATATTCTACTATATTAACTATTATAGAAAATAAGGATTCTATAGAACCTAATAGTTATAAAGAAGCTATAAGCTGTGCTTTAGCTGAAAAATGGCTTGAATCTATGAAAATAGAAATAATAGAATTAATTAGGCAAAAAACCTAGAATATAGTATTTCTTCCAGAAGGAAGAATACCTATAAAAGGCCGCTGGGTATATAAGATAAAAACAGATAATAATAATATTATTATTAAATATAAATCTAGATATGTTGTTCAGGGATTTAATTAGATATATTTATTAGATTATACTAAAACCTATGCTGCTACAGCAAGACCTGAAACTATAAGGATTTTATTTATAATAGCTATAGCAAATAACTATTATTTACAGTAATATGATGTAAAAAATGCCTTTGCTAATGCTAATATAGATGAAGAAATATATATAACTATTCCTATAGGTTTTAAGGATTTTATTCTTAAAGAATTTATAGAGAATTATAAGAAAGAAAATCCTAATAAAATTCTAGATATAAATAAAATAGCTTTAAAATTAAATAAAGCTCTATATAGCCTAAAACAAAGCCCAAGGCTTTGGTATTTATTACTCTCTAAATTATTTAAAAATTTAGGTTTTATAGTATTACCCTTTAATAGTAGGGTATTTATAAATAATTTAGCTAAAATAGCTATTATATGTTACGTAGATAACTTAATTTTTATAGGCCCTAATATAAAAGATATAAATAATATAGCTAAAAAGCTCTCTAAAGATATAGCTATCCAGGCTTTAGAAGAGATTAAAGACTTTTTAGAAATGCATATAACTATAAATAGAAAGAATAAAGAAATATATTTATCCTAGATTAAATATATATATATTTTTTTTTTAAGTTTACATATTAGCCTTAAAAGGTATTTAAGCATCTTTAAAGTCTATTATAATTTAAATATTACTTACTTCCTAGGTAGTAAAGCTTTATTAAGTTAATATTATTAAGTTAGCTGCCTTAATTATAGCCTAAACCTAACTGCATTTAAGCTAGCTAGAGAGCCTTGCTCTTTAGCTAGGCTAGATCTTCCTCTTGCAACCTACTTCAAATAATACTACGCTTCAATCATCTAACACGCAGTAAGTCATCTAACCTGCATACCTTCTAATTGCAGCTACTAATAACATTACAGCTATACTATTATAATACTTATTATTAGAAGAAGCTTACAGTTTAATCTTAATAAGCCTGATCCTAGTAAGCCTTATCTAATAGAAGGCTATAATATAATATATAAGATTAACTAAGCTATTATTAATAAAGAAGATTATAACTAACTATATAATAAGGTAATAGAAGTTATATATATCTAGGAGGAAATAGATAATACTAGCTATATAAGGCTAGTAGCCTTTAGTTGCAAGATCCTCTTGCTTATATACTGCCTCTACAGGCAAGACCCTCCTATTAAGAAGGCTTTTCTTATTAAGGAGCTAAAGGAACTAAATAAGCTAAAAGGGAAATTACTTAAAGGGATATATATATACTATAAGGAGCTAGTATTTATTAATGCTCTTTATAATAATATATATAATAAGTAGTTTAAGGCTATCTAGGACTAGGTCTAGCAAGTACTAAAGAAGACTAAACTGCAGCTGCTGTAAAGACTAGGCTAGTTATAGTCTTAAACCATAAGAGCATAAAGATAAGGGGGATAGCATACTATGAAATCTAGGATAAGAGAGGGGTAATTGCAGGGTTCTATTAGAAGGAAAATGTATTGAGTTTTATGTAGGTTCAGGCGCCTAAAGTTAAAGACCTAAAGTTATAATATTAGCGTTAGTAGCAATAGAGAGTAGAATTGATTACGCTACATAGCATGTAACCAGTCTACAATTGTAAAGACTAGCTAAACATTAGTATACTATTAGTATAAATAGGGGTTAAATATATTTATAATAAAATAAAACAATATAATAAAGATAATATAGGAATTTCTAAAATACCTATTAGAAATGCAGAAAAACTAGTTAAATCTATAGAATCTGCTTCTAAAGAAGATATATTAATATTTCAATAAGAAATAGGATCCCTTCTATATCCAGCTATAAAAACTAGACCTGATATTGCTTTTGCAGTTAATATTAGCTCTAGATTTACTAATAAGCCTAATAAAAGCCATTTTAATGCCTTAAATAATATTTGGAAATATTTAAATAAATATCCTAATTTAGGACTAAAACATAACTGTAATATAGACTTTAATAGTCTAAATTCAGTTATTAGAGGCTATACTGATGCTGATTGGGCTAGTAATATAGGAGATAGAAAATCTAATAGTGGATTTTGCTTCTATTTATATAATAATTTAATTAGTTAGAAAACTAGTAAACAAGCCTGTGTAGCTGTTAGCAGCTGTGAAGCAGAGTATATAGCCCTAAGGGAGGCTACTAAAGAAGCTAAATCTTTAAATTATTTATATAAATATTTATTAAATAATTTATCTTTAGTATATAATAGGTCTATACCCTCTATTTTAACTAATAATTTAGCAGCTAAACAGCTAGCTAAAAATTCTAGTAATTATAAAAGATCTAAGCATATAGATATAGCTTATCATTTTACTAGAGATGAAGTTAATAAAGAAAATATTAAAATATATTTTATAAAAGGGGAAGATAATATAGCTGACTTTTTTACTAAAAGTCTAGAAAATATAAAATTTCATAAATTCAGAAATTAGCTTTCTTTAGCTTAATTTCCTATATATAAGAGTTTTTTAGTTTATATATATATAAGCTTTTCTCTTAAATAAGTACTTTCTTCTTTATAATTATAAATATAAAAACTATCTATAAAAGGAAGTTTTATACTTAATAAAATAATAAGAGTTTTTACTTATAATACTTTCTCTTAATAATATAACTTAAGAGTTATTTTTCTCTTATATATATAAAAAAAAGGAGTTAAAATTTCTTTTAAATATATATCCTGAAAATAAATATAAGAGTTATTTTTCTCTTATATATATATACTATATCCCTTATTATAACTTAAAGAAATGACTAAGGTTATCTCTTTAAGGGAGGCTGTTAAGACCTGATATTATATAAAGGTCTTATTATATAACTAAGGAATATATTATGTTCTAGATAACTAATTAGGGCAAAATATATACCAAAATAATGAGAAAATTCAGGGCTTTCGATTGGTGTGCTTACCTAAGCAATATGTGGAGAATTGAGCAAACTCCACATATTAAAGTTTTTCTATAAACTTTAAATATTTCTTACTAAGGAAATATCAGTAGAAAAGTTATATAACTAGGGTTATATAATAATTATATAATAAGGATTACATATATAAGATTTTACCCCTTAGTTAGATAATTTATAATATACTATAAAAAACTCTATTTTCCTATTTAAGCTTTATAAGCATACTAAAGCCTAGCGCCTTCTAAATTAAGTAAAAAGTATATCTTATTTTTTTCTAAATTTTAGTGGTTTTTGTAATAGTCTTTATATTATTATTGAGGCTACCTTGCTCTGGGAATTATAATGCCTGCTCTTTTAGAGGTCTATATAAGACCTAGGTTTTCCTACTTAGGGAACTCCTTTTTCCTTAGAGACTTATTAACTTTTCTATTACATAATATATATTATTAAATTCGGAAAAAATCGCTCTTCTATACCTATTACAGTTATCTATCCTTCGACCTATATCGAATTTATAGGCTATTTTATTCAAGCCTTAACATATAAAGAGTATACTTATAATGCTCTTTATGCTTTAAAAAGTTAGTAATTTCTTTCTCTTATATAGGTAATAGCAATTAATAGCCTTCTTAACCTTTTTAAGCTATTTAGGTGCCTTTTAATTAACTATAAAGCATAGACTTATTTTTCTTATATAAAGTTATATAATAGTATAAAGATTTACTATTTTTTAGCTATTCTTAGATTTCTTCTAGATTATTCTATTAAGCTTTATTAGGAGTTATTATAGTAAAAATTTAGATTTTTTTTAATAATATTTAATAGTATTTTAGGAAGAATTATAATTAGGGGGTTAGGAAATTACAGTCGCAGGGAGTGCGCAGAAGGTGGGGGTGCGCGGAATGTGGGTACGCGACACTAAGTCTCTTATCTCTTTGATCGGCATTGTTGTTTCACCTATGCCCTCACCCTTGTTGATAGCTTGCGGTTAGTGCGGTGACGCTGCGTCAGCTCCAACTTCGCCATATCTTCAACTCGCTACCATAACATTGTCCGTCAACTAGAGACAATGAAGTTCCTCGGCCGTCAGAAACTCTCAAAGAATCCTTTCCGGGATAATAGCACAACACTTCTCATCTCAACACTCCTTCTCGCCGCGCCTATCACTGTATTTTTACTCCATTGCGAAGATCAGACTTACTATCGCAGAGGCGCGCACTGGAGTCACAACCATGACATTCTTGAATTCAACACCCACCACGAGCCGGATGTGCTGTTGTATGTTGCGTCCTACAGTGGACTTGTCACGACGTTGAATCTATCCCTTGCTGAGTATCGGAATACGCCTGTGAAACTTGAAATATTGTCCACAACAGATGGGTGTGCGGGAAGCCCTTCGTGGCTTACACTCGACTGGTGTGACGGAGTGCTCTATTGCACCGATGAAGGACTAAAGGATGGGAAGCATGGGTCGTTGACTTCCTTCGCGACGCATGAGAACGGTACCTTGACGCCTTTGGCGAAGACTTCTACAGTCTTGGGCCCTGTGAGTGCGGTCATGTATGGCGAGTGGGATTACGGGCTGGCAGTAGCCCATTAGTATGTATTCCCGTTTGAGCATTGATTTTCAGCATCAAAAGGTTAACGCTTTCCAGTGGCGGTTCGTCATTCACAACTTGGGACATTCAAGATCCAGCAAATCTCACTTCGCTCAATGTCCAGCAGTTCAGTCTTCCCGAGCCTGGTCCGAACCCTTCAAGACAGAAGGCTTCCCATCCCCATGCTGCAGTCGTTGATCCGAGCAAACGATTTATTCTTGTTCCTGATCTGGGAGCAGATATGATTCACATATACGGCGTTGTTTTTGGAGATCTGGGCCTGTCCAAGCTCGATCCATTGGTCGTTGCTCCCGGGAGCGGGCCCCGACATATTGCCTTTGTAGTCAAGGAGACCAAAACATTCATGTACCTTGTCACTGAGCTGGCCAATACCATTATCGGCTACGAAGTCGTATATGGTGGCGAGTTCATTAGGTTCAAGGAAATATGGAACAGTGGCATCCATGGAGAAGGCAAAGAAGTGCCGCAAGGCGCTGCAGCTGCCGAGATTGTAGTATCAGTAAGTGTGTTCACAACCCTTGAGCTGCGTTTATTCTGACTTTTGAACAAAGCCGGACAGAGAGTTCCTTATCGTCTCGTCTCGTAATGAAAGCACTCTTGAAGTTCCAGACTTTGGCACCAGTAACGGCACTATTGCATCTGATCCTTTAGTCAATTTCAAAATTGACTCAGAAACCGGGCATCTCACTCTCCAACAAGATATTCCATGTGGAGGCAGATTCCCTCGTCAATTTTCTATCAATAAGGCGGGAACGTTGGTAGCAGTGGCCCTTCAAAGTGATAGTCGTGTCGTCATCATCGAGAGGGATGCCAAAACTGGAATTCTGGGTGATTTCATCGCCTATGCAGAGCTGGAAGGCGAAGTTACCGCCGTCATCTTCTACGAGTGACCATGAGCTCTGCCCTTGGAGAAAGATGCCTCATAGCTACTTTGTTTCCGTCCGGCGTCATAATGTACATCCGTCTCGGTGTCTCTCATCCGTGCAACTGACGTTACTGAGAACGAGAGTCATGACGTATGGCCATCCGTCCATATACCTGAAACTTATGGGTATCGTCTTGAATTCGCAGGACTTGCTCATATGCAAACATTACCAGTATTGAACGCCTTGATTTGTAGTTTCGGGTTGACGGCTGCCGGATCCGAAGAAGCTGTGGGTTGCAGAATCAGGGACACTTTATGGATGCCCATTATTCACTTGATTGGTGTTGGGCTGCCACAACTGCTCGATCGTGTTGTTGTGACGCAGGGGATGATGTGAAGCACACTACATTAGCGTGTAGGTTGTTGTGTCTTTAATGCAGCGACCTCGGAGAACATGAGAGACTGTCAGTCCATCCGGCCTCGAGTACAAGAGCGTTACTCTTCCGCGGGAGCAACCTTGCCGGAGTAGTATCGGGCATTGAATCTCCCGGATGCCCAAAATGGGAATCGAGGGGACTGTGGATTTGGAGATCAGGTCGCAGCCTGGCAGCAAGGCTCAAGGTGATGGCCAGGGTATTGAAGACCCTGAAGATGTTGTCAATGTGGATAGCCGCATGGGTCCTTGGCAACTCGATCCTCTAAATGATTGAGCAGCTCGCTATAAAGCTTACTGGCTACGCCTGATGTACGTATAGTATTATCAGCATCATCTATTTGGGTTCTAGCAGGAAACGTGTCTTTCAACTTGAAGACATCGTCTACCCGAGAGTCTGGATATATTCAAGCCGTGACCCGAACCAATGGGTTTCTGTCTGTGCCGTGCCGTCGTCTGGAGTCTCTGAACATGGTAGATTAAGGCGAGCGTCAATTAGCCAGAAGATCCATCAAACAAACCTTGCCAGCAGTTTTCCGTAAGCGGACAAAACGTGCCACACCTTTTAAGCTTCCCCGCAGGTTGACAGGCGTCTCGAGACGGGCACCCCAGACCGGAGCAGGCTAAAACCGAACCCCAGGTTGGTCACGGGCTGAGATTTGGATTGGACTGGGCTGCGAGGCTCCAACGGAAGAGCACTCCTATTCGGGCCGTTACATGGATCGGGCGCATGAGCGCTTGTCATGATGGGTGAGGTCGAGCGACGGTGCGTCTGGGCAAGGCAATGTAAGTAAGTCAGTGTAAGCATTAGGAAAGCTGAGACCAGATTTCGATTTCAAAGCCACGTTTATTGGAAACAAAGGTGTGTGCGTCATATTAATATATCGGATGAGCCGGAGATCGGTATTTGAAATATTGTCCTATGTATATCAAAATCGCCAAGTGAGGAAGTGGAATTCCAAGTAAGCATCAAGTCCGTCTGGGGTTGAAAGATTTGCAGACCCCATGGTCATGAGCGAGAGGTCCGGATGCCATCCGAGACAGTCAATCACTTGCTGTTGAAGGTCTTCTCCTCTCGTGGCGATTCTGACCCCGCTGGGTCTAGAACCGTTAATGACCTCAACGGTGACGGTACGTTTGTTAGTCAAATCGTGATAGAGATGCATTATTCGGGGCTCATTATGCCACCATTTGGAGGAGACGTATCTATAAGATGGGGTACTTGGCAATAAGAGGATCGTATTATGTCAAATAGCAACGATAAAGAGAGGATTGCAATGTGATCGCATCGTTAAACTCAAGGATGAGGCATGATATTGTTGTGTTTTAGTTCCAGGTGCATTTCAAGCAATGAAGTAAAAGAACTGGGATGTTTATTACCTTCTCCCATGTGTTCCTTCCTTATTACTCTTGATGTTGCTGCAAGGGCAGTACGGCAGGCGCAACATGGGACGACATTTCCGCTCTTCACCCCCAAAGCTTCAAGCACAGTATGTACCTGGAAATCCACATACGAAGCAACAACAACATTTAACCTATGTACATCTCCATCATGGAACACTTACCAACTTTGGACAACAAAATTGTGTCAACAACTCCAATCTCAGGCAAGAAATTGAACCTCATCCTCCAGAAATCGCTTCTCCACACGCAAACGGTCGTGCTGCAAGGATTCCCACCAATCCACCTCCAGAGCCGCCCACCTCCATCTCAACCTTATCCCTGTCATGGCGGGTTAAACGAGAACAACTGGCTTGAGCCATCCAATCACATGGAGTTGATGCTGGCGAACTCTTGAGGAAGGCCAGGACAACGTGACGGGCAGCTTTATTTCCACAGTGCACCACAGAGCAGAGCAGCTACTATGGACTTCTCACTCTCTTTGCTGACGCCCTGAGACCCCAGATTTGGAAGCGAATCGCCTTCGTACCAAGAAACAAAACGTACGCCACCACCACTTTAAGCAAAACTGCCCCCGAGACAAGTCATTTCGGGGTTTGCTCGACATGTCATGCCATGCTTAAATTCAACTTCTCAGGTACCTCAACCGCGGAACCGAGTACAAACTTGTTGACCGGGTCTATCCATTGTTGGATACTCTCTTCGGCCGACTCTGTTGGGCCAATAAATGACCCATCCCATCTCTCCAGAAGTCCCCCAGGTTGACTCTCTACCTTTCTTACCTAGCCTCTCCCGCCCGTTTCTCCACCACCCTCTTCCGAGTTCCACCGCCCGCCGACCCAGGGTCCGGGGTTAAGTCCAAGTGCAGCTACTGAACAACGGGGGCTCGGAGACCCTTGTCCTAGCTGTTCCCCCATACATAACCATTTACTCCTCCATTTCGGTTGCAGGAAAGGACGCCTCTTTCAACGTTCAGTGTCTCGAGAACATTTCGGTGTTCTTATTGTGAGACTGACGTTGTTCAATTGTCTGTTGGAACGCCCAAACCGCGAATCATTTCCCAAGGAAGCCAGTCGCTCTTCACCAGCTCAAGTTCAACATAGCTTTGAAACGTGAGCTTTCGTCGCATCGTCTGATGCTCATCTCACCATTCCCGAGCTTCGGCCTTGCTACATAATGCTATTTTGCTGAAAGGACATTTCGAGTCGTGCGCATCTTTGCCTTGTTCATGCCGCTACACCAACCCAACTAGAACTTATTCTCGAGGCCATTCCTCGACCTGTTTCATTTTTGACGCCAATCTATCATCATGTCAGCATCATCGACGGGCGAATCCCTCCATTCAATCTCTCTCAACGGAGCGCGACCCTTCACGGTACCTGCATGCGACAGCTTTTCTCTCGATCTTCCGATATCTTCACTTACAGCAATGTCGGCTGACGCCTCGCTCAAGTCCCCTGTCAGCTACAAAAACCAGCGGACACCCAGTTTCAGTCGGGAGGGCATACTAAGCGCATCTCAAAAATCTCGACATCTTTCGCAGTCATCTGACAACAGACCTGACAGCATGTCCAATGGCGCGCAAAAGGTCTCAAGCGATGAAGGCTCAAACCCACTCAAAAGGAGGAATACCGAAACGGGTGTTGATTACCCCCGCCGTAGGGCCACTATTGCTGTGCGTCACTACACCATTTTTGTTTTGTTTTTTCATACCATTTCTGCTTTTGTATACTGACTCCCACTAGTGCGAGGTTTGCCGCTCGAGGAAATCTCGTTGCGATGGCACAAAGCCAAAATGCAAGCTCTGTACAGAGCTCGGTGCTGAATGCATCTACCGAGAGCCAGGCATTAAGCTTGACGCTGGTGACAAGCTGATCTTGGAGCGTCTCAACCGCATTGAAAATCTCCTTCAGATGAATATGGTGAACACAACAGCAAACGGACTAAACCTAACTGACAATTCGCCTGGGATGAGCAATGGCACGGGGCTTGATGGAGACAACATGATGTTGTCGGCCAATGCCGCCTCTTTTGGCTCTATCCCCAATGGTGGATTTGGGACTTGGTCCGCCCAACCGACCGGAACCAATATCTCTACCATGCCTAAAGTCCACACTAATGCCACCATGCATCTACTCCAATGGCCCCTGATCCGAGATTTAGTGTCGCGACCATGTGATCCTCAGATTCTACTACAACTGGAAATGGCACGAGAACCACTCCACACTCTGACCAAAACTCCTTGTGTGGACTTGTCAAACACCCAGGCTTACATCGAGGCGTATTTTGAAAGAGTCAATATTTGGTATGCTTGTGTCAACCCATATACCTGGAGGAGCCAATACCGCACAGCATTGTCCAATGGCTTCAGAGAGGGGCCGGAGAGTTGCATCGTACTTCTTGTTCTTGCCCTGGGTCAGGCAAGCTTGCATGGCAGCATTTCGAGAATCTTGCCACAGGAAGACCCCCCTGGACTGCAATACTTTACAGCAGCATGGTCGCTGCTTCCCGGATTGATGACTGCCAACAGTGTAGTGGCGGCACAATGTCATCTCCTTGCTGCTGCTTATCACTTTTACCTAGTCCGTCCCATGGAGGCATGGAATCTGCTTTGCACGACAAGCACGAAGCTACAGCTGCTACTTATGGCCCCAAGCCGTATCCCAAGTCACCAGCGAGAGCTCGTAGAGCGAATATACTGGAATGCACTACTCTTTGAGAGTGATCTTCTCGCGGAACTCGACCTGCCTCATTCAGGGGTTGTTCAATTTGAGGAAAACGTTGGCTTGCCCTGTGGATTTGAAGGAGATGAATCTGAGCAAGTCGGTCGAGATGAGCTTTGGTACTTCCTTGCAGAGATTGCTCTACGTCGGCTGTTGAATAGAGTGAGCCAACTCATCTATTCTAAGGACTCGATTGCATCAACAACAAGCCTGGATCCGGTGGTGGCAGAGCTCGACTACCAACTGAGCCAATGGTATGAGAGTTTACCACTACCACTGCAATTTCCTTTCACTCGCAATGCACTGCAAGACCCGGTTCAAACTGTCCTTCGACTTCGATTCTTTGCCTGTCGCACCATTATATATCGGCCATATATTCTAGCAGTGCTAGACAACGAGCAAGCAGTATTAGATCCTGCTGTGCGGGAGAACTGCCACAAGTGCTTGGAGGCCTCTATTCGGCAACTCGAACATATCCATGAACAGTGAGTCTGCCCTCCCTTTTGAGCATAGTTGATAGCTAACATGGACCTAGTCATGCCGGTCATATGCCATACATCTGGCAAGGTGCTCTATCGATAGTCTCCCAAACGCTACTCATTATGGGTGCCAGCATGTCGCCGTCGCTGCTCAGCATTTTGTTAACCTTGGTGCCTCACCGCGAGGCGCTGGACCAAATGATCAATGATGTGGTGATAGAGGTTGAGCGATATGCAACCTTGGCCCCTAGCTTGAGTCTGTCCTCGGAAATCCTCAAGGAGGCAGAGGTGAGAAGACGCGCGTTCCTCGGTACTCCGTAGGTGCCGGTCGATCTGTGTCAGATTGATAGATGGCACTCAAAACGAAACCACGAAGCTAGTTCGTCACGAGCTCTGACGTACTCTATTCTTTTACTTCCACTTCAGACTGCGGCGTTATTCAATAGTAGCGCCGCCCCTTACGGGATCCCATGCGACCAAGATACGCCCCATGGGTGCAATTGCTACCCCAAGAAACTTGGTGGGCTGAAATGTCGCCCCGAGAAGATAATTCTGGGGTGATATCCTGGGGTGCAGTGTCGGGGAATATGACTTTATTGGCTGGATGTTGAGCCCAACACGGTTCTGCGGGCCGGGTGGCCGGGTTTTCCCAATACACTGGCCTCCAAGGATACTTGAACGATCTCAGTATAGGATCTCTGATTGATGTAATGTAGATCATGCATAAGCTAGTTGCCAGTACTAGCTGGAGGTTCCCTGGGGGAATTGGCGTACAGATTTCTCAGCTCTGATTAACCATCAAAGAACATGATGACGTCTCTTATGATAGCATCTATACCCATTTGTTTAATTGTACAATATTAAGAACATAAAGATCAGCAAGAAATATTATGGCAGTCAACCTAAGACGTTAGTTCGTCTACGAATGGTTACTTTCACACCTCAGTATCAATGACGTTTTGCAGTGATGGAACCCAATGCTCGCCGGACCCTTCATGCAGACAGCAGAAGTAGAATGCAGCGAATTATGTCTATACATATGACAGCCATGATGTAATAGACATCTTACTTGCGTAGAAGTGCATGAATAAGATGGTGACACCAGGGGCCTAACATAAGACTCCTACGTAGTCAACACATGCTCGCAAGGATAACGATACTAACTATAAGGGGTGTAAAAGACCCTGCAGATTGCTAAGGAAGTCAAAATCACAAGAGAGCAAAGGCGATTGGGAGATCGGCAGGAACGCCGTCATATCCCGTTATGGCCGTTCCGTTTCCGAGGAGGCCCGTTATGGCTGTCCGGACCGGGCCGAGTTTAATGACCCACATGAAGAAATCGCCGGTATGATGAAGGTCCGGGAGTGAACCCCACGCGAACGGAAGATGGGTTTAAAGTCATAGAGTTTCGGGTGAGGTTTTAGGGGTTGGGTTAATTGATGATGTTAGTGGGGGCGATTCATGATGTTCTGTGTTGAGTTGTCTGGGGATGAAGGTCAGATCTTGCCACAGTGATGTTATTTCTCCGGTGAGTATCAAAAACAGGCAATGATAGATATTTCTTGCATAAGATATACAGTACTTGCATTCCTTGAACAAAGGCTCAGTGGACAATGGGATATGGGGCTTCGTTCATGTGCTCTGTTGGTGTAATGCAATGTCTCAGTTAGATCAGCCACGTGACATCACACCGACAAAAACTGATCATCCACAGTCTCATATTTTCTTGCTTGGGGATACCAGCCACCCACGAAGTTATCGTGGGACAAGAACTGCCCGTCAAAACTCGTATGATTCTAGCTCGTACGGTGTTATGCTGTGCAAGCCCATATGACTTTATAACGCAAGGGTCTACGGATACTCTATGAACTCAACATCAGTCGTTACGGGGTCTAAGAGCAAAGCAAAGGGACAGGACAGGTACGGAAGTCTGTAGGGCTCAATGTTTCAAAACCCAAAATGTAGTAGATTTACACCTCCCGTACGTTTCCGTAAGCAGGATAATGCCCCTAGAATTGCATAGGAAAAAGTCGGGTTACATAAGCAGT
>SRZU01000321.1:0-14978 GCA_013183765.1 Fusarium xylarioides | reverse complement strand
GTCTTTTTATAATTTAAATTCTATTAACTTTTATCTTTATATACCTTTAAAAAGATTTAAACTAAATAAAGCTTAATATACTAACTTATAGTAGTTATTATAAATTAAAAGCTAGATTAAAAGAATAAATTCTTAAAATACTAGTATTAAGCAGTTAGCTAAAAACTAATAATACTTTTTATATAAATAGTATATATTTAATTTAATATTTTTTTTATATATATAAATATACTTTTTATATAAATTATTATAAATAATTACTATAAATATATTATATTTATATTACTTTTAAGAGTTATATAAAAGAGTATAATATTACCTATAAGTACCTATAAGCAATTTCTAGTATCTATATATATTATAGGTATTATAAGAATATTCTAAAATACCTATAGGTACCTATATATAATATTATTTACTTAACTAGATGCCTAGGTAACTGGGCATTAAGCTATCATTAGGTACCCATGGGAATTTTAAACCCTGACTTCAAGTTGGTCCCCACTAGGGCTGCATTCATCCAATGCATCGACAACGATAAATGTCTGAGGTGTCAAGTCCAATAGGTAACGAAGAATATCCTAAGATCCTCATCACTTGGGTCTTGGGACGGCTGATACTTGTGATAAAGCTCCCGGAACCTCCTTGGTACTAAGAAGTTAGGTCCGATGGGCTCGATGAGGGGTTTGAGAATTTGCAATGTGAGGGAGATCCGGAACAACCTCGAGAGGTATGCCTGATCCTTGTCCATGTGGTAAGAGAAATAGAAAAAGGCCACAGTTCCCTCTCCTTGCTTTTCAAGATGGTCGATGATCGTGGAAGACAGAATAGTCTTCCCTGAGCCAGCTAATATCTCTTAGTAATGGAAATCAGTATATCCTATAAACAATAAGTGCGCACCTTTTGCATGTAACCACATGAAAGAATTCGGCTTTGTTTTCCACTCTTTGAAGCTATGTTCAAGAAACCAGTTTCCGGTTGTGCTATCGGTGCGATAGCGTCTCGCGTCGTTATGGGTGCTTCGTGGATCCAGATACGGGAGCCAATTCAAATAGTCATTCTTCTCTTTTTCGGCAACAGTAGCTAGTGGAGAACTTCAATAACAAGACCCTCATTGAACATGCGCACAAGACAATTACCTACCATATACCGACGACATGGGAACAACCTGGATAAACTCTTGAATACTATCCTGCACTCGAGGTCCGTTCAAGTACGACTCCGTCGCTATCGTGATCTTACCAATCTTGTCAAACTCGTCCAAACTGACATCTCGCAAACCTTTGTCGACATTGAAGCGAAAGTACCGACCCCCAAGTCCAAAGGACTCGTGATTCTCGTAAAAGCGGCGTTCTGTATCTTCAGTCTCGGTAGTGATGGCTATAATTGCTTTCTTGATCTCTGCTAGATTCTCGCCGAAGTCTTTGGGCTCAGGAATGCCGGTTCCAATGCTCACAAAACATTGGATTCTGTCAGGCGCATCGGGCCAGATACCTTTAGCCTCGTTGAATACTTCCTCGACTGGATTGTTTCGCCCAGTTGCACCGTCGACAAAGTCTTGCCAGCCGATCTTGATAGGGTCAAAGAATCCAGATGCGGCTGAGGTTGCGCGGGCCGCCTCCCAGATCTTGCACTGGGACAATGACATGCTATCGACCGAGGTACTTGTGATGTAAGAACGGATATTGACGGGAGTGTTGCTGGCTTTTGAATGAGCACAGACGAACCTACAGGCTTTCAGAATGCGCTCTAGAGAATGGCTAAGTAGAGTGTACTTACACTTTACACTTTCCGTCAGGTTCATAGAATGAGGCCTGTTCGTCGCCTTCCAATAACCCAGTTGTCTTCACGAACTGCTCAGCAAGGACATCGGATTGGTATTTACCAGAAGCCTTCCAGATGTCTTTGCCTCTACCAAAAACATTGGACTTGACTCTCTTGAGGCTGAAAGCTGCCTCTGAGAGCTTGAGGTATTTCTCAATGCATTCATCCACGCTCATGTGAAGTCTACCAAGCATGATAGCAATCAGTCTAAGTAAAAGAGCAGAATCGTTAGATATCAGCCAGCTCAGTAGAGGGACAGTGTATACCCTCCCGTACTTGTGCCTCCAATGAGGTCAAAATAGTCGCATGGCTTTGGTGGATTTGCAACATTTATCCTTTTCATCAGGTGTTTGAGAACAATCAGTGAGGAGAGTCCGCGGATGCCACCACCGTCTGCACAATGTTAATAAGACATATCTTAATGGCGACTTGAGAATCTGAACTGCAGAAGTCACGTACCAAGGGAAAGAAGCTTAATATTCTTCAATTTCTCAGGATTTTCCATCGCCGCGACCTCAGGTGTAATACACTTAGAGTGCCTAAAGGGTGCTCTAAGGATTGTTATTTTGGGTTGATAGACGTGACGGCTAATGGTTGCATCGCGCGCCTTAGCTTGATACACTCTACGTAAAAGCCACTAATGGGGCGAGCGGGAATCAGCTTGTGTCGGATGAAGATAGTTTGACTGATAGACATGGATCGAAAGCATGTCAGCAGCAGCAATCATCAATGCCAAGGCTGAGCTGATGCATTATGCAATGCTGCCCAGTTGCTGCCTAATAAATAAATGACAAGCTACAATACATAATGCAAGGCATAAGAAAGTAAGCGGGTCTGACTAATCCTTCTGCTATATTTAATACCTAGTCTTCCCTAATCTAGAAAACACTTAAATATCTTAGAATTCAAAACTTTCATTTATATAGCTAAAGTCAGTTTCTGTATTGCTAATAGTTTTACTCTTTTTAATTCTGTTTTCTTACTATTAATAAATGTTAAGTATTTTTAATATTAATATATTAATATCTCTATTAATTAGGTTAAGAGAGATGTATATAACTCTCTTACTTTAATTCTATATAAAACTTAGCATTAATAATATCTTTAATACTAAGTTTTATAATATTCTATTCAGATCTACTAAAGCTAACAACATGTCGGCCAAACTCAGCCAAGTCTCCGACGTCTTGCCCAGTGAGATACCAATCAGAGTTATCCAATAGCGACTGGAAGTAGCCATAATATTCATCCAACGGTATGTCCGTCGGGATTAAATCGTTGCTTGGCACAGTTCCCGTGGGTGGGATCCAGGCTTGTGACATGTCGCTCAAATTTGGATGATCATAGAGCATGCCCAAACTATCTTGTTCAACATTGCTCGATTGCCTCCGTAGACCTGGGTCTACCACTGATTCTGTCCCGTTATCCGTCGCACTGTTGTTCATGGCCTCTACGCGACTATAGCCCTGGCGACTACTATCTGCGAACAGGCGCGCACTGTCATGCGCAAGTTGCGATCGATCGCGCGATGGGAACGGTGTAGCCTCGTTTGTTCGTAGGTTCCTAGGTAAATTGTGTAGTATCTCGCGAATCTCTTCAAGCCGCTCAACGGCCGTCGTGTTATGATTGTCAGCCAAGTACTACAGACTCTCTATCGCCTCACCTAGTCCCAGCGACGGGTTGATCTTGTCCTTTTCTTCGCAGGCAGAGTCAAACACAGCTGCTAGAATCAAGGCAAACGTCGCAGAGAAAATGGCATCGCAATCAAAGAACCCAAAAATAGCTGTGGGTTTGGTTTTAGTCCTTATCTCAGCTTCATTGGCACTCGGAGGGCTCTTACCCAGCAATTTCATTCGTCGTAGTGTTATGACAGTACGCACGATTCGCCTAGCTGCTTCGGTGCATGCTCGACAAAGCTGTGCGAGTGATGTGTTTCCCAGTTGCTCCAAGCCGGAATTGTCTCCCGCAAGGATCAAATGTGCTACATGTAACATTACCGGACGTATAGTGAGCAACGTGGCCTACGCTTGTCAGTTTCGAAGCTCAAATTGGAAGAAGAAGCGACGCACTTGGTATAGCATAAGCAGAAGAGAGGCAGTTGTTCTCACAGCAACATTCGCATTTGGCCCGTGAGCGACCGTTGCTAGATTTTCTGGTATCTCGCTTGATATATCATGCAGACATCCGATGATCTCTTTGATATCTTGCACGAAGGTGTCTTGGTTCTGCCGCTTAGGGCTATAGAGGTCTAGTAGTTACCAGTCAGCCGGAAGCATTGGGATATATTCAGTACCTATAAGGATGCGACTTGTAACTCCTGTGATTCAGGCATTCGTGCGTATTGGTTGAGTTGAGCTGAACCCCGGCTGGTCGATGGGATACTCTAGCACGATGAAAGAGTCGTCAATACCATACGGGTTTCCTGTTGCCGCTGCCAGCCGTCTATCATCTACATGTTAACGAATGAGAGCGAGACACCAGTTTTGTATACATATTACCTTTCTTGCATGTAGATTGTCCACCATAGCCTACCGATTTGGGCTTTCTCCGAGCGGAGCATCGCTTTCCCCTCCAGAGGACGATGGTACCCGTGTGTGACTGCGAGCCGCAAGGCTATGCTGGTCTAACGGATGCTGCATGAGATTCCCGTCCTGGAGAGTAGATCAAATTATGCTTACATATATATATGCCTCCTCCTTCCGGTTCGTGGCCTAGAGGTACACTCCAAGCAACGTCAAAGTCTCAATGGCAACCCCTCCTTGAGCATATTGCTCGCTAGGTGTTGGCAGCCTTGCATGTACGAACTCGAACAAACTCCTTCCTGAATCCGTTTCACCATTGCTAGGTGAGATCTCGCCAGGAAGCAACCTTGCTATGGCAAATATGATACACATCCGTAGAAGCCATGATTTAAGCGGCATCTGGCCTTCTGGATTCGTATAGTAGAGCTCTATGTTGTCGGAAACTTCTCTCGCATCGAAGTGGCTTTGGCTTTGACCGATGTACATGGTGACGACATCGAGGAGACGGTAGGCTTCTGACTCGCTGGGCAGAAGGTGCAAAGAGCCTTGATGTTGTAGAGGAGATGGATTGCTATTGTTGGAAATGTGGGTAGTAGGGCTGGGCATGTCGCGTCGATGTTGTACATTACTGAGGAGGTTCTGGACCCTGAAGCCAAAAGTAGCGCTCGAGCTCAACGTGGAATCGGTTTCTATTGCTGTGTCACATGTTAACTCATGATTCTACCTCTCTTAAGGGGGAAAATCATACAACGGCCGGTCAATGGTATCGAGTTCCCTGGTCTGGCTGTAGATCTCGCAATCGGTGACGGCGCAACGGGAGGTGTGTCTTGGGGCTGTTGAGCGTCGTGGCCGGTAGAGAAAGGACTTCTATGGTAAGATCAGCTAATTTTATCTGTAAATAATAGAGAGCGATTGCACTTACTGTGAAGGATCATCGGCGACCCATTCTCCCATATCTTGATTCCGTCCTTCATACTAAGCGAGGCGATTCTCGAGATCCTCGACGTGACTACAAGTGTCAATGCGGCTGCATCACGACACCCGAATGGCGAACCGGGAGGATGCCTCTACCTTACGGAATACACTTTTCTTTCTTGGCGAAGAGGAACGTGGCACTGCAGTCCACACTTGTGACAGTATTCACAAGGCACAGTCCCAGAACATTTGACCTTCTTCTTCCGACATGTCAAGCATCTAGATACGCGTTTGTCAGGGCGAAATCTTGCCAAGGACGTATGATAAAGTTTCTTACGCTAATGACGTCTTGTTCTGTGTTTTTCTCACGCCCATAGCCCTGGGAGATCGAGACGCCGTGGATATTGCTCAATGAGGACGGAAATGAGAGGAGTTTGGGTTCGGGAAGCGGGCCCCGAAGGTTCAAGTATTTGAATCCACACCAAGCTGTGCTAGCCTCGGAGAGAGGGGTCCGATGCTAGGCTCGATTTGATATAGGTCGGGTCCATAATTCTAAGGTGTAACTTGGACCGACTCCTGCTTTGTTGATAGAATAAAGCATGAAAGCAACCTGCAGAGTTTGCTCCTTTTCAGATCCAGATCTCGAGAATAACAACACACTAGTTAATCCATTTTTGTGAACATGTTCCTACGGCAGAGCTTCTCCGGATGAGCTCAAGCTTTGAAGTGATGGCGATGCAGATCCCAGCAAAACCCACCTTGGGGTTAGTATCTACAGCAATGAACAAGATGTATACCGTGCGCTGAAGCGTTTGAAGATTTGATGGTGCACACTTATCTCTACACTTCTTACCAATACCTCAGGAGACTAACTGAAACAGGCAAAAGATCATCTTCATGTTCTAAGCTATATCTTTCTGTAAAAAGACTGTTCTACAAGGCCAAATCTTCCCATTTGGATCTGGGTATTGATATACGTTCTCAGCTATGCCAATCAACCTATACCCACGTCTCTCATACCAGGCCTGGGTGGGAATCTAGACCAATCGTTAGTATTGCTTATACGTGACGACTCGATAACAGGTATTTACCTTGAAACCTCCTCCGTAGTTGGCAATAGCAAACTCCTCATCTGCCTGGTCTTCGTGGTGCACCGTGTCCAGTAGGAGATGTCTAGCGTTGAGGGGCTCCTCGATGGCCATGCGTTCAGCGATGTTCATCGCAGCTCCGCCGATACCCAGACCTTGAAGTGTATAAGATACGTAAAGACTCTTGACCCAGTATGTGCCAGATTTGGGGAAGTCAAGTTCAAGACTTTCTGCATAGTCAGCGATATGGGTGTCGAGAGCAACGTGCCCGACCGGAAGGAATGGTGTGTCGGTTGGAACGCGCGGTTTTCCGAGTAGCATCTCGCTTGAGTCGTGGAGTTCTTCTGTCTCCTACAAAGCATCAGTTGAATGGTCGTGGTTGGCTTCAGATACAGAACCGACCTTGGGATAAGACTCAGTGTGCATATTGAGATATTTCTCACGCTGTGGTTCGTCTTGCGGAAATATCTGAAAGGAGAGTCAGAATATTAATGTTATAGAGTGGCGTTACATAGGACTTACAATCCAGTAAACACATTTCGTCCCGTTGATATGTCCATCTTTCCACACACTTGGGACAATTGACGCTTGCCAGCCACAGATTATGCGCTGCTCGACCATGCGCGTCAAATGTTCGGGGGAATTTGGATCCCATGGGACAAGAGTGACGGTCGGTTTCGCCATTCCGAGAATCTTGGTTTGATGGCTTCTTGTCAGAGTGAGAGCTAGGCAATGCCGGTTATATGACAAGGATCTTGGAGCTTGGCCTTCCAACACGATTACAGCTGTTGATAAAGTATGAGAACTTGGCTATACTGCGCAACAGCATTGAAATAATCGTTATACACGGGGTTAATAACTTACCGCCAGAAGGATTATGCTATTTCAAGATATGGGTTATCACGGCTTACTAACTTAGTCAAAACACGTAAGCACAGTTAGCGGCTATATGTTACGACCCCCGCGGTTACATCACGTATACCTTACATTTTTCTCTAATTATATACCTGCTTATATATACTATAGTAAGCCTTACTAGGCTTACTAGAACTAATATATACTATACCTTATAGCTTACTTAAAGGATTATAAGCTTCTCTATTAAATTTACTAAAAGACTTATAAGCTTTTCTTTAAAGCTTACTTATACTTTAATAAATTATTAAGTATATATATATATTTATTTAATATTAAATAAAACTTAGCTTATTAGCTATTAATAAAATATTTTTATATTAATAAGCTTAATATATATTACTTAATTATTAAGAGATATAATACTTTATAATGCTTAGTATTATACTTTATATAATCTATAAATATAAACTTAATATAAACTAGTTTACCTATTTAGAAATTATAACTATTATATATTAATAGCTCTTATTTAGAATATACTATATAAATGCTAAGTAATATCTATATAATAGCACCTATTACTTTAACTTAAGCTCTTACTATAAGATATACTTAGCAGTATACTATACCTAAGACTCCTTAGCAGGATATTAATATCCCTATAGAGACTAATAAGGAAGATAAAGAAAATATTACTCTAATCTATTTAAGCACCTATAAAGAGGAAGTTAAGAAACTTAAAAGGAAGCTTAAGAACCTAGATAATTAGTATAATAAACTGCTAGATAGCGCTAAAAATAACTTACATATTACTTAAGATAAGATTAAGAAACTAAAAGAATAAGTAAAACTACTCTTAGCTTATACTAATAAAATTAATAATAAAGCAGAAAAGAGTTAAAGGCTTTATAGAAAGTATATTAAGTATATAAGCTTGCTTACTATTACTAGAAAGGATTTTAAAGAAATCCTTAAATTGTAATAGCTAGACCTATATAATAGAAATCCTAAAAAGTTATAGGAATTCCTAACTAGCCTATAAAGTTACTATTTATACTACTTTATTTAATTTACTATAAATAAACTTAAAGTATAATATGCTATAAGATTCCTTAAAGATAAAGTATAATACCTATTTAAATCTATTATCTAGAAATATATTAATAAACTATATAAGAAATAATAAGAAATAACTAAGTATATCTATAAGAAGTATAAGAACTTTAAAGAAGAATTATACTATATATGCAGAATAATAGATAAGAAATGCCAGGTAGAAATAAAGATCTGCTAGCTTAGGCAGAAAGGATTAGCCTCTGCCTACCTTGCTAAATATTACTACTAAGTATCTAGACTTAACTAGAATAAAGAAGCTTACATAGTATAAGTATACTTAGGACTAAAGGAAGAAGTTAAGGATGCCCTAGTTAACATTAAACCTAAATCTAAGAATCTAAATAAACTTGCTTTTATAGTAGTTAAGATTAATAATTAGCAGTATAAATAATAATACAAGAAATAAGCCCTTAAGAACAGAGGTATATATAACCTTAAGTAGAATAGGAGTTAGCCTAACTAAGGAAGAAAGCAGTAAATCAATATATAGCACAGTATAAAGCCAGGACCTATAGTCCTTAGAGCTATGCAGGGAAATAATAGATATAAACCAAGAGATATATTAAGGGTTAAATGTTATAACTATAATAAGTTTAAATACTTTACTAATAAGTATACTTAACCTAAATAACCTAGAGACTCTAACTAAGGTAAGCAAATACTAGGAATAACTAATAAATTAAAGCCCTAAATGGCTATATAAACCTAGACTCTAGGAATAATATAAAGCCTATATAATACTATAGAAATAAAAGAAGAAGATAGCTAAGTTAAGAAGAAATAGAACTTGTATTATAATAGCTTAATCTAGGAACTATAAGATAAATTCCCTATATATAAAGAAGTATATGTAGATAAACTAGATTATAGAACTTAAAAAGAATAAAACTAAATCTAATAAGAATAATATACTTAAAGAATAAAGGATAAAGAGGTATATTATAAAAGGATAGCTAGATATAAGGAAAATAGGGGATAAAAAATCTATAATAATCTTAAACTTAGAGAATAAGTAAATGCTTAATAAAGGAAGAGGTAGTATGCTAAGAAGAAAGCCTTATTTACTAAAACTTTAGGTATAATAAGGAAAGGAAATAAGAAACCCTTAAAATAAAAAGTTAGGAAATACTTAGAAAACCTATAAGGGAAGGAAGCTACCCCTAATAAAGGCAAGCAAGCAGCTTAATAAGTAGATAACATTCTAATTAGAACTTCCCTATAAGATATAGAAGAAGTAGTAAAAAAGGAATATAAAGCTAGAAACTAAATCTATATCTACTAACACTACAATTCCTAAAGCATAGGATATAAAGGAGGTATAGCATAAGTAAATGCATAATCCCTCTACTAGCAAGAAGAATATCTAGAAAAAAAGTAATAATAGCCTTATAATCTATTATTTAATAAAACAGGAATAAGGATGTAGACTTTAAAAGAGGAAAAATGCATTTAAGAAGCTAGAGAATATAATAATATAAATAAGATTAATCTATTATATATTTAGATATACTATATAATTAATACTATAAACCTACTTTATAAGGAATTTAAGTTTAATAAAAAAGATAATATTAAAATATTACTAATATACTTAAAATACTATAAAATATTATAAGTATCTTATAAGTATTATTAATATACTATATATAAATAAAATAAGAAAGATAATAATTACTTCCTTATACTAATTCCTAGAATACCTAATAATAAGCCCTACCTACAGATAGAAACTAACAGTTACCTAGTATACCTCTAGTATAAGAGCCTAGAAGTTATAGAATTACAATTCTATATAGTATAATACAGGGAAATATAATAAATAAATAAAAACTGCTAGGAAATTTAAGAGATAATAGAAGAAATTACTAGGGTAAAAGAAGAATATTAGGAATAAATCTAAGATAGATAATATAACTACCTAATAAAAGAATAAAAGTACTAACTATTAGACTTATAGAAGCTTAATAACATTACAATTTAAGAAGAAGAACTTAATAAACTAAAGGAATCCTTTAAGAAACTATATAATACTAAAGAAGAACCTAGTAATAAATACTTTAATAAAGAATAAAGCTTAGATAATAAAGACTGCTATAAAGAAGTAGACTATAATAATAAAGATTACAAACTACTGCACTAAATAGACTTAGGAAATGTAGTATGCCTTCTGTAATTTCAGAGCTATAAAAGAGCAGATAATAGAAATAAGAGAGACTTAGACTAATAAGCGCTCTAGGAGCTATATAAGATAAAAAACCTAACTGCCTAGTGCTATAAGCTTAGATTAAGGGAAGATAGCTAAATGCTTAGATTAATAGTAAAGTAAAGAAAAACTTTATTAACTTAAAAATAGTTATAAAGCTAGAATTACTATAAAGAAAGAAATAATAGCCTTACTACCTTATTAATATAAAAGGATAACTCTTTAATTATAATAATAGTATTATAAATTAAGAGATTAATTACCTTAAGGTTCTTATTAGAAGAAGGAATTAAGAAATAAGTTTTAATATTATCTCTTTAAGAGAGAGAATAGACATTTTACTTAGAATTAGCTAGCTTAAATAATAAAACTTATATATTAATTAGAGAACTAGCTAAGTTATATTTCCTAGTAATATTAATAGTAATAGTAAAATAATTATAATAAGCAATAAGAGATCTTATACCTTAACTAAGAAGGATAGTAGGGGCAAGTATAATAAAATAAAGTTACTACCTTTAAGAGGAGTATAATATAAGTATAAGAAAGGTATATAATAAAAAACAGAAATCCTTAATATCCTTTAAAAATAAGACTTATAAAAGGAAAAAAGAATAATAATAATAAGCTAGGATTAACTTAAGAATATATTAGAAGAATACTAAGTATATAATAAACTATTTAATAAGAAACTAGAAATAAGAGTCCTTAAATATAGCTAATAGAATTATAAAATTAACCTTATAGATAAAAACTTACTATTTTAAAAGCTCTATCTACTTAATTAAAGAGAACTGCAAGTTTAGAAGGAGTATATTAAAGAGATGCTAGAAAAGAGTTATATTAAGGAGTTTAGTTTATTATTAGTATTATTTATATTCTTTATACTAAAGAAAAATAGAAAAGATAAACTAGTTATTAACTATTAACTAGTTAATATATATACTATTAAAGATTAAATCCTACTTCTACTTATTATAGAACTTAAGGATTAATTATAAGAAAAAAAGATCTTTATAGCTTTAAACTTAAAAGGAGTATATAACCTTATCTATATTAAAGAAGGAGATAAATAGAAAATAGTATTTAGAATTAGATTTAGACTCTTTAAATATATAATAATGCCTTTTAGTCTTATAAATATACCTATAACATTTTAGTAGATAATTAATAGTATACTTTAATAGTACCTTAATATCTTTATAGTCTATTACTTAAATAATATTTTAATCTTCTTAAATAATAAAGAAAAATATAAAGAATATATTTATAAGGTTTTAAAAATATTATAAGATACTAAGCTATTAGTTAAACTAGAAAAAAGCTTCTTTTATATTATAAAAGTAGACTTTCTAGGATATACTATTATACTAAGTAAAATTAAGATAAAATAAAAGAAGATTATAGTAGTAGCAGAATAGAAAGTATCTAATAATATTAAGGAAATATAAGCCTTTCTAGGATTTACTAATTACTACTAATAATTTATTAAGGACTTTAATAAGATTACTAATCTATTAATAGAACTTACTAAAAAGTATAAGAAGTTTAAATAGAATAATAGGATATAAGTAGCCTTTAAATAACTTAAGAAAGCTATTCTTAGTAAACTAGTCTTAATAATATTTAACCCTAAGAAAGAAATTAAACTAGAAATAGACTTATTAGACTTTATACTAGAAGGATAAATTAGTTAATAAGATAATATAAGGAAATTATACCCTATTGCATTCTACTTGTATAAGCTGCATAAAGTAAAACTTAACTACCTAATTTACAATAAGGAGTTCTTAGCTATTATTAATAGTTTTAAGGAGTTTAAATACTATCTTATAGAAAGTAAGCACTAAATTAAAGTATATATAAATTATTAAAATATCTTTTACTTTACTATAATGCATAAACTTAATTAATAATAACTATAATATATAAAGTACTTATATAAATTTAACTTTATAATTATTTATAGGAAAGGATTAAAAAACAGAAGAGTAGATATAATTAGTTAATAACTAAATTATAATACTAATACTATAAAAGCAAAAGAATAAATACTAAAAATAAATAAAAAAAGAGAATATAGATTTACTTAATAGATATAAACCTTAAAATAGATATAAGTAGTAATAATACAGGAGATCTCTAAGGAAAGGAAAGATAAATTCATTTCTAAATTCCATTTATACCTATTACATAGATATTAGGGAGTAATAAAGACCCTAAAAAGGCTACTATAATAAGGATATAAGGTATTAAGAAAGAAAGTAGAAATAGTAGTTAGAAAATGTAACCTCTACATAAAGACTAAGTCTTAATAATATAAGCCCTACAGAGAACTATAACTACTACTAGTAGTATAATAGCTATAAGACTTAATTATAATAGATTTTATAACTAAATTACTCTTATTAAAAGAACCTTTAACTAGAATCTTTTATAATAGTATTATAATTATAGTAGATTAACTTATAAAGTTCTTCTACTACCTACTATATTAGGAAGTAATAGATGCTAAAGAACTTGCCTATATAGTATATAGGTATATTATTAGTATATATAGGATGCTTATAGAAATCCTTTTAGATAGAAGACTTACATTTACAGCTAAGTTCTAGCAGGCACTTATAGCACTCTTAGGACTAAACTATAGACTTATAATAGCCTTTAGACCCTAAGTAGATAGATAAATAGAATATATAAATTAAATAATTAAGCAGTATTTATAGTATTATATTAACTATAAATAAGATAACTAGGTTAAGAAGCTGCTATATGCCTAGCTAGCATATAATACTATATATAATAAAAGCATTAAGCTTATACTAGCTTATATTAACTTTAAATATATACTAGATATATACTATAATACATAATAACTTAAGTTAATTAATTTTATAATAATACTTAAAAGCAATAATCTAAAGAATCTATATAATAAACTTTAAATAAAACTTAAATTTATTAGAAGATAAATATAATAGTACTATAACCCTAAAAGAGTAAAAGGTTTTACCTTTTTAAAGAAAAATATAATTTACCTATCTACTAAAAACATTACTATAAAATAACTAAGCTATAAACTAGACTTTAAATACATTAGACCCTATAAGATTATTAAGAAGGTCTTAAAGAATAACTACAAGCTAGACCTACTACTAAGAGTTAGGCTCTATCTAATCTTTTACATTTTACTTCTTAAATTAGCAGAAGGAACAATACAAGTCAGGATAAAAAATAAACCTATAGAAGTTAAAGGACTAGAAACATATAAAGCAGAGGCAATACAGGACATAAGGGAGACTAATAAGAAAACAGAGTACCTCATTAAGTAGAAGGACTACCTAGAAAGCGAAAACACATAGGAGCCACCCAAATACCTCATTAATGCCCAGCGACTCCTAAGGAACTTCCATCAACACCAACGAAATCAAGAAAACTAAGATCCAACACATCTAAATGAACAAGAGAGTTAACATCTTCAACCATCAGTTGCTCACAAGAAGACTCAGCCCTCTCAGCCTCTTCTAACTCATCCAGCGAATCAAAGCCACAACAGGTCATCTCAACACCACAAGAAACCAACTCCTTCTTATGCTTTCTACAAGACTCCAACTAGGATAAAGATTCATCAAGTTCTTGCTACGCACAATGAAGCGCTTCACAACAAGAATGCAATAACTCCTTAGCAGCAGCCTCCCGCTCCTTAAGACATTTCACTTTATTAATTATGCAAGTCACTGCAAGAATCAGAACACTACTACGCATATAAATAAGACAAGGGACTTACAAGAATTCAACAGCATACCGGTCACGTCACAAGGACGACCAAGAGAAACACATAGACTACACTTTTTCTTTCCTGCGATTATCTTACAAGCAACCCCGCGCTTGCTACAGCAAGAACACAGCATAACTTCAAAACCAAACTGTACAATACCCTTAGCAGCACAATAACGTTTTTCAGTAGAAGTAAGAGGGAGATCAAGGGAATCTGCTTTTCATTTAGCCACACGCATTAACATAGTGATAAATAAGGGTTTAAGTTGGACTCACATTAGTATGCGCTTAAAGAAAACAAGTCATGCAGGTCTTAAGGATAAGACCCAACAGAGGGGAGAGATCATGTTATAACCCCTGCAGTTACATCACGTATACCCTACATTTTTCTCTAATCATATACCTGCTTATATATACCATAGTAAGCCTTACTAGGCTTACTAGAACTAATATATACTATACCTTATAGCTTACTTAAAGGATTATAAGCTTTTCTATTAAACTTACTAGAAGATTTATAAGCTTTTCTTTAAAGCTTACTTATACCTTAATAAATTATTAAGTATATATATATATTTATTTAATATTAAATAGAACTTAGCTTATTAGCTATTAATAAAATATCTTTATATTAATTTTTTTTTTTTTTTTTTTTTTTTTTTTTTTTTTTTTTTA
>SRZU01000320.1:0-15289 GCA_013183765.1 Fusarium xylarioides | reverse complement strand
GCGGGGTAAGTACCTTTACATATAAATTTGTATGCAAAGGTACCTAGGTGGTCCGTGCCCAATGAGAATCCGGCGAGATGACCTAGCGGTGGCGAGGTACGAAGAAGTGGGGCCAAATTTAACAAAACAGACCCCTGAGGCCTGTAAGCCTGAGCGTGGTCATGGATATTCGGCTCCTGTAGCTGCTGGTCGTACTCAGATTAGACTGGGCCTAAGCCCAAATTCAATCTAGACTCTTCAACACAGCCACTCCCTTGTCTCTTTTTCCCCGGCCAGACCAAATCCAGAGTTTGGTAGCCTGGCTCTGGCTTACTTACGGAGTCTAGGGAGTACCTTAGGTACTTTCATCTTGACCCGCGTATAAACCTCAGCCACATACACATATCCCCGTCTAGGTTGTGGCGTCCTGGCTCATGTTCGGCTCAACTTAGCTCCGTGAAGAAACCTCAGGCGGTGGCTATCAACACCAAAAAAAAGTACAATCCAAGTCGACGACGTTCACGGCCCTTCCAACGCCGACTAACTTCCCTAATACCGTCGACCTTCCCTTCACACAATGCTTCGTCCGATATTAAGGGCCCCTAGATCCGCCTTTGGCCTCGGCCTGCGCTCGACAGTCAATGCCCGCCGATCTATCCATCATGTTCCCCAACTGCCGCACGACTATTCTGAGGGTGTTCCTAACCTCATGAGCCCTGGAGGTTTCTCGATCGCTTGGACTGAATACATGAAGCTCATGGTGGAGAAACTGAATGCTCTGACTGTTGGTATGTGTGGAATTGATGTTCTAGGACAGCATTGAACCAACACAATGTTTCCCAATTTTACGCTGAACTATATCCCAATTCAACACTTACTGACATGCCAATCTTCAGGCACCGAGCTCGAGGATAAAGACACAAAAACAATCGCTCTCATGACAGCCCGCGAGCCTAACCAGGCCCCAATCTTTAACTATGCTTCCATGGCACATAACAACCATTTCTTCTTCCAAGGCATCGCACCAGAAGGAACCCCCATGCCCGACGCCCTCCGCAGCGAATTAGAAGCCTCATTCTCCTCCATCGAGACCCTCCGCCGCGAATTCATCATCACTGCCTCCGCCATGTTCGGTCCAGGCTTCCTCTGGCTCGTCAAGGCTGGTCCCGGCGACTACCGCCTTCTGCCCACCTACCTCGCCGGATCTCCCTACCCCGGCGCTCACTGGCGTGCCCAGACCACCGATATGAACGCCGTGGGCAAGGATGGCTCTGCCCGCACTTACATGCACAACCAGGCGTTCGGCGCCAATAAGCGAAACAGCGATCTTCCCCCAGGTGGTGTCGAGCTGGAACCTCTTCTGTGTCTAAACACCTGGGAGCACGCATGGCTGTTGGATTGGGGTGTAGGCGCTGGTGGCCAGGGTGGAAAGACTGCTTTCGCCGAGTCATGGTGGAAATTGATCGACTGGGAGAAGGTGGCTCAGAGGTCGGGAGTGCTGCGACCTGGCTTCAAGTCTGCGTAGGCAGAAATATGATACATGACAGCGCCTAGACATGATGTATAGTTAGGACACGATGTTACGGCATTGGATAGAGACAAAGGGATGAGGGAAGCGAATTCTGTAAGATATTGTACTCTGCATATACAGGGGGGGAATGTACTATTTGACGTCTCAATACGTCTTTTATGTCCTATATCTTGCTCATAAGACGCCTGGGAGATGGTTTGGTTACCCGGGTATGTTGCCATGAGCTAGTTCTCGTATATAGCGTATCTCGTGACAATGGTCAGCAAAAAGAGATAAACACCAAAAAGACATACAACACCAGGTATTCGCTGGTCGTCACCGACCCAACTACTAATCCGGCGCTTCGTGGCTTGACGATGGGGGAGCAGACGGAACCCCGTATTCTACGCGAGCTGTGGTCGTATGTGACGATAGAGTCGGCAAGAAGATATTATATCAGGATGTTGAGCTCTATTGGCCGACTTGAATGTATCATGAACCTCACAACTAGAAACCACGAAGAGTAAGTATCAGAAGGCCTCAATGGTGTAGGTCATTGCATGGGCAATTTGTATGTGTATGTGTATGTGCTTAAGGGAGCCGAAGTGATACATTCAGTTTCGTTGCCAAACACACCCTCCTACAATAAGAGTTCACGTTGGAGGCAATTTTCTTCTACTCCTAATCAGCCGACCTTGTATCACACGTCCTATCCACATAGCTCATGAAGAGGAGAGACTCTAACAAAGACGTATAATATTGACCCCATACAAGACTCAACAATAAGTTTCCAGAAAGACATCAGCATCACATAGCTTCGAGAACAATATTGTAATTCATCATGTCATTTTCTTTTCCTATCCTAAGAAGCTAGCCCGAGCTACCTATATGAAGTAAAAAATCAACAAGCGCTGTGTGGTATCTGCGTCATCCTTCGTGAAGTAAAGAAAAGAAATTTAAGGGAGTGGGCTGTGCAGTGTTGAGTTTCTAGAGTCGTGTGCGAATGGTATAAAACGAAGGCAGCTCGTTCACCTCGAGCAATGGCCTATCAATCAAGAGAACATCCTGAGTATGCAAATTCCAGTACCCAAAAAAGACATCATTGCTCATCTCGAGCTAACATTCATCCGCTGTGTAAGCATCCCGCGAGAGAGCCGCAGCAAGTATCGCACAGTGATTGTACGTTCTGGCATGTAACAAGACACAAGAAACACCAGTACAAAGAGAAAATACCAAGTCCCGATAACCATCAGTGGGAGGTATCAGGTCAACGGTATCGAAATGAAATCAACGCAGAGTAGAGTTTTGGTAAGTGATAGAAAGGTGGCGGATGAGGTGGTTTAGATCATGTTTCCGTTAACGCTGATCTCAAAACCCTCGCCCTTTTGTCTAAGCGCCTTTGCGAGCATAAGCTCTCGCATCCAGTCGATGCGGTCATCTCGGTTCTTGACAGCAAAGTGATGCGTCTTGCCTGTGCCATTGACACCTTCTGCGGGAATGGCGCCGGCAGGTTGAAGATGGCTCTCACGCTTCCGAAGGCGGGCAGTGTTCTTCTCTTGAGGGATGAGCTGGAAAGCAAAGGCACCGACAGGGTCACTCTTCTCGCGGCTGTGGCTTCCACGAGAAAGATGCATCGTCTTGAAAGCAGCAGTGAGTTTTGAAGAGGATGCAACGCTTGAGCAGGCAATTGCGTAATCGTCAATGTCCACATACTCAAGGGTCCGGTCGAGCTCCTCGGCATCCTTGTGCATATTGAGACGGGTACCCTTCAGAGTAAAGTAGCCGTCCTGCCACTCATGCCGAAGCATCTTTGTCTTGCGCTTCTTCATGGGACCTTGGTGGCTGATGCCATTGGCAGGGTCGGCAGAGGGAGACTTGCCCTTCGCACCAAGAGGTGTGATAGTTGGTGCCAGGACCTTCTCAGAGCCACTAAGATGACCACGGGAGAAGGGCAAGTTGTCACGAGGGGGTGGCTGAAGAGGCTGCTGAGATCGTGAACCTCGTGGGGACTGGGGTGAGGAGGAGCCCTGGAGAGGGCGGCTAACGAGAACGGGCTTGTTCTCCTCCAGAGCGGGCATCACAGGGAAAGAGGGGCGGCGGGCTGAAGTACGAGACTGGCAGCGAGGAGGGGAGACATTATTAGTTGGAGATGTGCGGTAGTTCATGTCAGGGGGCACAGATTGGGAGAAATCTCGAGCTACTGGGCCAATGGGTACGGCCGTAATGGGGACATCAAGCTCCGAGAATGGTGTACCATGGCGGAAGCTGTTCCTGGGTGTCATCTCCAGATCAGGAGATCGAGGGCTGGTCTTCTCCATCTGGTAAGGGACAAAGGCGGGCTGCTGTTGCTGTTGCTGTTGCAATTGCTGTTGATGTTGAGCAAATGACTGTGCGGGCTTCTTCTGAGGGGGAGGGACTGAAGAAGCACCAAGACGGGACGGGGGAAGCTGAGGCTTTCCGGGAATGGACAGTTTAGGGAGACGGCGCAGACCTTGGTGAGGAAGCTGGGCCTGTGCGGTTGGCATACCATCAAATGGAGGTGTGGGAGGCACCTCGGCGCTGCAATCTCCCTGTTGTTGGTGCTGGAAGCTAAGGAATTGTCTGACATTATCTTGAGGATCTCTTGACTGAACGCCACGGAGAGATGCCTCGTAAAGATACTGTAGAGGAGGCATGCCAGGACCCATGACATCCGAGGAGGCGACAACAGAAGGTACAGCGTCCGATACGGGGCGGACCTTGTTAGGGTCCAATGCCTTGGCCGTCTCTGGGTTGCTAGCATCTCCAACCATGACGGTACCAGTGGCATTAATATCAACATGTGGATATTCTTTCTTGAATGCCCTGATAAGCTGCTGTTGCTTTCTGAACTTGGAACAGTTCTCCCCCTTGGAACAGTGATGGGGCTTTGGGATGACTTGTTCAATACCGATGATAGACACTGACTCCATGGGAGTAATATCGTCTCCATTTGTCCTTGCACGATGACGTCGCTTGCTGCTCTGGCGACGCTTAAGACCGCCTTCTTCCCCTCTTCGCGCTTCTCTGACAACTTCCTTGCTTGGAACATCTTCAATTGGTGTTTCCGGGCGAGGTGATGCAGGTCTGCTGTCTCTGAGAGCTTGGATTTGATGCCAGACTTTAGTCCTAATACCAAACGATTGGATGTTAAGCTCCTTGAGATCTTCAAACTTGAGTGTTATCAGAATTGCACCGCTGATATCATTCTCCATAAATCGGTCTGCCACGGACAGCTCAACGCCAGCATTGAGCATAGCCTGCGCAACCATCTCGATGGACCATGATGCCAGGGTTGTCGTGTCCAGTTCCGCATCAGTGTACTGGAAAGGACTGGCTCGTGTCGGCGGTGGTTGGGATGTCATGAGGAAGTCCGCAATGTTCCGGGGTCCCTTGGGAGTGATGGGTGATAATGTCAAAATGATGTCCTCTTCGGTGGCAGAGTATTGGTCAGTCGAGTTCCGAAAAAGGTGAGGACCTCGAGGGCCTTCAACCTGCTTCGGGGAATAATCAAGCGGAACTTCTTGGCTTCTACTCGATCTTGGCGTCGGAACTTCATCGTAGGAAGAAACTGTTGTGAAACTAGGTTGTCCAGCCTAAATATGTCTGTTAGTTCTTGTCGAGGTCGGTCGACTTTCTCTATGGGACACATACCGACTGCAGACTTATACGAGGCGAGTTGTCCTCCTCATCGCTAATGATTTCATCCTCTTCTTCCCAGTCCGTGTCCACAAACTCGGTTGCCACTGAAATTGGTCGATCCAGTAGTTGAGAATCATTCTTGAGGCTGAAGAAGGTGTCCCGAGGTAGGGGTTGCTGTCGCATTTGTGAGTATGTCAGGCGGTCTCCGCCTCGGAAAGATGTGTACTCCTATGGGTTTGTGTTAGTGATATCCATAACGCTCACTGACCGAGTACTCATGCTTACCATTTTGGAGTTATGTCAGCAGATGTCAAGTAGTTGATGCTACCAGGCACCAAATACTGTTGGTGAGGTTGTCTGTATCAGCTGGCTAATGCTTGATATGGCCGTCGCCGGCGGTTGCTTCTTTAGAACTCAGTGCCTAAGCACGATCAAAGAGACGCCTTGAAACAAAGAGAAATAGATAAAGGAAACATAAATCTCGTGGTGTCGAGGAGATAATACACAGGTCGCAAAATTGGGAGAAGGGGACCAGGGGAGTGGGCGGGCGGTTACGGGACGTTATGTATGCACTATAGCTCGACACTGGAGACTGAGGGAACCAGCAGAGGCATGAATATGAGCGGTCACGGAGTGGATGGAGACAAGAATAGACTTGGGCGAGGTGCTAAATGCAGAATGCGTGGCCATGTCTCTAGGCCCTTGGGGTACTGTAGCCCAGTCAGTCCCTCGACCCTAGACCCTTGTACCCTGGCTTGTTCGGGGGATGAGAAAGAGACGGGAGGAGGAAGAGGAGGGTGGGAGCAAAGATCCTAGGGTGAAGAACAGGGTGCTGCGGCTTCATCACACCGGCACGGGACGCAGAAACGGAAAGCCAGCAGCATGTTATCACCAACAGCTAGATTGAGATCCGTCCTATGGACCAACATGTAGATCAAACATTGATCAAGGGCATTGCACTCGTGTATGATCCGAAGGCCATGATAGTCGATACTTGAGTTAAAGTGACAAGCCGACCTCCTCTGAGACACATGGATTGACAGTTGATTTAGATAGAGTACCAGACAAAGCCAGTTGAGCATTAGAGCGTGCACGGCGTCAAGCTGGTGGTATCAATTGGGTCTTGAGTCCGGGCAAAGTGGCTGCGTCTCGCGTGCAAAAATGCACGTCCAGTCACGTTTCTGTGCTCTGATCACGAATCAGAGGGCGACTGGGGGCCGGGGGGGGGCTAGATATTCGAAAGAGAAACAGTGTCTCTGCCGGGACGCTTAATGACGATGGAAGAAGAGAAGCATCCTGGTCCTAGTTAAGCAGAAGAGCGTGGGGCGCCATGCCTCGAGCTGTCTGTGCTCGTCGATTGGCTTGAGCTGGCGCACGTTGCGACCCTGGCTCTTGAGGCGTTAGGCTTAACTTGGTTGAGCACAACCAATCTTGTTATCCACACCTGGAGATCCGTTAGTGCCACACCTTTGGACAATTATAGCGGCCCTAACGAGCGTTTAAGCGCCGGGAGCTTGAGTTTCTCACCTTAGGTAGTTCAGAATGAGTCGAGTGACAAAGGTGAAGTGAGGTTGGGCAACGAGTCAACGCACCGTATCACCCCGCAACACCTAAGTATTTACATCGTTGCCGATACGGATTGTAATCTCATCCATCAGCAGAACAGGCCAAACCCCATTCAATAGATGGTGATTGTGATGATAATGGATGCCCATGGCAACCCTCAGCATAAACATGATCAGTCTGTTTTCTTGTGCCATCACATTTCTCAATTGCAAATTGATCTTACCATGTTCGTATGCCTTTCAACACCTCTCTGCGTATCCGTACTCTGCTGAATCTGTTCTTCGTACTGTACTTTCATATACACTGTAGTGCCAGGGTCATCACGGACCAAGCAGCTTCGGCATAAGAGCGCGAGACGAGCCCCATCAGCTGCACGCGAAATCCTGAGAAACGAGAAATAAACGACTGGCACGCATCGGTATTCTTTATTCTCCCATGGTGCACTGTATGGGTTCCTCGCCTCGTGCGCGTATGTCTTTCATCGTCGACATTGCCATATGTTAAGGTATGAGTTGTTGGCATCGCTGTCATCAACGACGTGGACGTATCGAGTATCATTTGATCTCTTGTTCAACGTATTATACCCCTGCATGCTGTTGTCAAACGTAACACTCTTGCGTTCCTGGACATGAAGCTAGCCATGTGACTTGGGTCGCAGAGCAGATTTGAATGTGGATGTGGATGTGTGTGGACGTGCAAGCTTGTGAGCCCTTGCAATGGTAACAGCGAATATGTTTCCGAGCTTGTAAAGTTTACTCTTTTCTCGCGCCTCATTCCATCCAGGAACAAACTTTTCAACGGTCAAGAGTCTTGTACTCTATCCCGGAGCCTGGATGCTTCCAGGGCGCCCAAATCTTTACCACACCGGTTCTGTGGTTGTGGGACCGGAAACCGTTACATCTGAAACTCTATGTTTTTGACTCACAATATCGCATTAGCTCGAGGTATTCTTCAGCCTGATTTCGAGCTCGTTCAACATAGCGATTGAAATGGAAAGTTGGAGCTTCAGCCCCAAAACCCAGCCTCGGCCACCATTCCTGTGGACTGTCCCCTGCTCACAAACTCCATCGCCGAATGATAGTCCTGTAATTGGTTGCGTTGCAATCCTTCACCCGATTCTTTTCGGTTAGCTATTCTTCCGAGCTTGGTTCAAGTCTCGGGAGAGGCACCGACACGGCCCAGGCCAGTAGACAGATCGTATGTTCACCTCACAATGGTTTCTTCCCATTAACTGCCACGGCTGGTTCACAGTGGTGCGCTCCTGTCGGTCTTGGAGGGTCCCTAGATCGTCAAGGTTCTAGCCCCCACTAACTCCAACTCCAACTCTAAGCGGAACTGCTCTGAGGCCCTCTATCAGAGGCTACAGGAATCCCTGTACAGAGTCCCTGTCAGATTCTTACTTGGCCCACCACCTCCTTCGACCTCGATTTCCTCTTCAGGCAGTGCGTTCACTGTGAGCTTTGAATGAGAATAGACGCTAATCTTGGCCAAATGTCACTCAATAACCAACCACAGTGCTCATTGATGGTCCTTTCCACGAATCAAGTGGAAAGACTCGAACGGGCAGGCTAGTGGGACGGACCGTTTTTCTTTCAGTTTGTTTGCTCCAATACAGCATTCCTATCCGCTTTGATTTCAATGCGATAGGAGTCAGGCGGATCATGGCGGCATGATTTGGTTGGCTTTTGACCGGCCACTTTTCGCCTCATCCACAATTTGACTATATTTTGCTGGCTCCAGACTGGAATTTCGCCTCATGAATGGTTATACGAGCATTGCTCATACTTGCGGTCAAAGATTTCATATCTCCCGCTCATCGTGTGACTCAAAGGTCGCCGCCAAACTCGCTCACATGAACAAATGAATCCGCCTCATGTATGAATCGCAGTCTGTCACAACTATTCCTCGGAGGGAGTGGTGACAATTGACAGATGAACTCCTCTATTCCTTGTCAAGAAGTTCGAGCTTCGACAAAATGCGAGACTAAGAGGTGGGGTGATGGAGTGCATGTACAATATGCTAGGATTCAGCATTTGGGCACTCTCGATCACACTGGAAGTGGTATAGTTCTGCTGTAGTTCTCTCAACTCTGTTCTTGGCCTTGTCAATCAAGGAGCCAAACCATCAGCTGGATCGGGGATATCTGTGCAAAATGTGCCATATCCTTGTGAGGAATTGAGGAGATGCCAAACGGCTCAGCAAGCCGAGGGTGAGTGGCTTTGAGGCGTGGTTGGCTGAAGGTGAAGCTCCGAGCATGATTTTCTACAATGGAAGTGTCGCCACGGTGATTGTCGATGAATTGATGAACAAATGGTAGGTACCCAGAATATGCAAAACGTATCTAGATGTCTGTGCCTGGGCTGAGATGCAATGTGACGCGAAGTTGATTCACAGCACCACCACAACAGAGATATTGGGAGATCTGATGCTGTTGGGTCCAAGATTACGATTCTCAGTGTAGCACGGCATGACAGCCACTTCGCTGCATGAGATTCTAGTGATACCTTCCAAAATAACGACATACAGTGACGACATCATAAACTCTGCACTACCTACCCGAGTATCCAGCCGTGGGGCTTAGGCCAGTCAAGTATATACAGTGCAAAAGCAGACTGTGTCACCGAAGCATGTATATCCGAGTGTAGGGTAACTCCACTACTCATGAATATCAATACTCTCGGCTACTGACAGCTTCCACCTACAGAAGCACAGCATATACGCATTACTTTGCCTATAATGGTTTTTTCATCCTGCAGTAGACTCCGTTCAATGCTGATATTTTGCAAACACCCGGTGTCTCGAATTGCTCCGCCTCGCAAATGAATACAGAGTCATCATGCCAGTGGAATGTTGCCGTGGGATCCTAGGACCATGATGGTCAATATCTTCTGCGACCCAATAAGCTCTCATAACCTCATCTGAAGTTAACCATTGGCTTCACATCCGTCAATCGCAATCCTGTGACGGTTTAACCGAATCCCGCCCTAGCTTCTAGGTCAGGATGCCCTGCTATAAACCTGGCTACGTATATGGTAAGGAAATACATAGTACCTACCCAGCCCAACTCGAACTGTTCTTGCTCCTTCGACAGCTTTACAGTAGGATGTGGTAATCACAACTACGGTAGCAGTGTGGCTTGATCGAGGTCTGGGATGAGCATGCCCGAATATGACAGGAAATAAGCAAGCAAGCAGCGGCGTGGATAGAGCCAATGTGGCTTCAAATCCTTCAGGCTTCATCACGCCAGTGCGGGCTAATGTTTCGTTCCCGCTTAACTTCGCATGCTATGCCCGTCTCCCGTCCAGCCTTCGTCTTCAAGTCAAGATGCCTTGCATGAGGATACAAACCAGGTCTTTTACGGCAAGACTTGTCTTCGGGGATTCTCACCGACTGTCCCGTACGCCACGGAACACATACCGGTGACGACGATAGCTGTTGTGGAATTCGGAGCATCGAGATAATTGTGCGGGTTGATCAACACCACGCCAATGTCCCACACAGCCATCGTGGTGTCTCATTCTGAAGTTTGGTCCTGCCAAGACTTCAGGTCGAGTTGGATGACCCATCGAACTCGAGGCGGCCGACAAGAAGGCTGGAAATCCAAGGACCACAGAAACACCCGTGAACAAAAGTGCTGGCTGGCAGCACATAACGGGTAGCTGCTTGTTGAGGAACTGAACGACAAGGTCCGATTGCAGGGGATCGAATATTGACTCAGTCATGTCACTAGGTTTGCTCGGAGACAAGCTTGAATATCTCCGCATCTAAAATCAACGACGGATTGGCAACCCCCATGGAGCCAGGCTAGCCAGGCCGTGGTGTCCCGTCATTATTGTCTGCAGAGGACTCCAACAGGAATTCGACCTAGTATAGGACGGCAGTCAGAATGTCAAATCTGAGCTCTCGTTTCTCATTTTGTGATGCAACCCCCCGGCATCACATCACAGTGCCATTGGAAGTGTCAATGTGCATGTGCCCCTTCTGATCCTTGTCTGAGCCAATCCTTACAGCTCTCCGAAGCGGCTCCCACTCTCCACTTCTGTTTCCCTCTCCATCAACGATTTCAACACACATATGGAATATTATCTATTGACCAATAGATGATTCAAAGCTCACTTCCGCAGAATCTCACATGATGCAAAACTAATGCGACCTCCTCGAGTTCTGTGGATGCTGAAAGCACGGTCGCATTATAGTCGAGCTTCTGGAGCTTCGAATGAATGTTCAGTTCGAGAAGCCGAATCACTTCGGACTTACCAGGTTCTTCATTGGGACCAGAAGATTGTCATGGATTTGGGCGGGGAAAGTGAGGGACAAAGTGATGATGTGAGTGTGAGCAAAGCAAAGCAAAGCAAAACAAAGTCAAGTCGGCGCACACTCCACTGTGCTGTACCGCAGACTTACTGTGCTAGTTTAGGGCATGATCGGCAAGCCCGGGATAGCATGTTATCAGGTCGATTCATGTTGCAAAAATGGGAAAAAGAGGGGCAGCTAACTAACCTTTCCATCTTCAGAGCTGTTTTCTCACTGTAATCACTGCATAACAATAGATAACTAACTTAGCAGCTCTTATATAAGCTAATGATATACTAAGCTAATAGAGGGGCTTATAATTTGCTAGATAAGGGTAAATTATTAAGTAATATCTCTATTTTTTAGTATTTTTTATTAAATTATATCCTAGATATAAAAGGCTATAACTTTATATTTTTAGCTATAACTATAATAGCTTTATTAATTAACTTAAAATACTATATATAAGAGATATTTCTTATAATTAGGCCTTTATAATAACTTTATTATAAAGATTATTATTAATAATTTTAATAATTAATAGTTAAGGCATTTAGCTATTATTATAACCTTTCTAGATAGCCTTAGCTATTAGTATTACTATTAGCCTTACTATAAGGAGGATTTACTTACCTAATAGCCTTATATTAATATCCTTATTAACTCTTAGTTTTATACCTTATAGCTATTATTAGTACTAAATATAATATTTAATAACCTATTTTAAATAAATAAAAATAACTTTTATTAACTTTCTTAGTAATTAAAGAATAATATTAAGGTAAGTAATAGCTAGTATTAATTACTTAAATAAAAGCTAATAATCTTTTTATAAATAATAGCTTATAGTAAGCCTTAGAAGAATATAGCTTATTAGTTTAAAGTTAATTAAAGTACTATATTAACTACCTTCTTTTACTTAATTAACTTTATATAATATCTATATATAAAATTTATTTAAATGCTAAATAATAGATATATTAGTCTATAGATTAAGCTAAATATTAAATTTTATTAGTTTAATAGCACTATTAGGGCTATAAATAGTATATATATATTTGCATTTATTTCTCTTACTTAGTAATAGAGATTTTAATTAAGGAAGTTAATAGTATCTTAAAATATCTTTTATATAATTAACTTTAAGAGATAATTTCTATATATACTTATAGGCATTAAGGAGTTAATAAATAATATAATACTTATAGGATATGCTTATAATAGTACCTTTAAAGTCCTAGCAGGGAGATTCTTTCTTACTAATACTAGCTTTAGATTATAAAAAGGAATTTTAATTCTATATACTTAAGTTTAATATTATCTTTAAGATTAAAATAATACTATAAAAAGACTTATAAATAAGAAGGAATTATATAACCTTTACTATTTATAGCTTTAAATAATTATAAAGCAGGCTTTTAGTTAATATAAAAGGAAGTAAAAGATTATAAGAAATAGTACTTCTAAGTACTTATTTAGTAATTAAATTAAGATAATCTATATAATAACTAACCTATATAACTTCTTAATCTTTAAAGGCAAGAAGCCAGAGCCTTATAATAAGAAAGAAGGTCTTCCTTCTTAGGAAATTAGTACTCTTATAAGAGCTTGCTATTATATAGATATAATTATAATTAGGAAATCTAGGAAAAAAATAAAAAGTTTAATTATAAATTAGTTATAAGTAACTTATTAGATATATTTAGAGCTTCTAGATAAATCTTATTTTAAAGAAAGTAATAAAGAAAAGAGCATTATAGAGGAGGTTAAAGAAGCTAATAAGAAAGAGGTTATTGCAGATATAAGAGATTAAAAAGAAGCTATTTTAAGCTTATAAGAGCTAGATTAAGATTATATTATTTTTTATAATTAGCTTTATTTTAGCATTAAAAATACCTTATACTAAAAAATTTAAGCTAATTAAAGCCTTAGAAATATTATCTATATATAATTTAAGCCTATTTTAGTTAGAAAATTTACCTTACAGTTAAGGCTAAAAGCTGCAGCTAAAGAGAATATCTCTAAAGCTTTATAGCCTTATAAAAGCTTTAACTTTTTACATCTTATAATACTATAAAAAGTATACTTCTTTAATTATTAATATTATATATTTTATATTAATAAGTTAATAAAAGCTTCTTTTATTTCTTTACTATTAAAAGATATTTAAATTAAGGTATTATTTATATCCTCTTATAGCTAAGTTATTATCCTTATTATAAAATTAATACTTTAATTTTCTATAAAAAGCTTTATATAATCTTTAATTATACCTTATAAATCCTCTACTTTAACTAGCTATAGATTTATTATATAATTATAAGTAGTTAATTAACTCTTTAGAAATAGCTTCTTAAGATTATAAAGATTATTACTGCTTTTTGCTATTTTTATTTTCTTTCTTTAAAGGAAAGGAATTATATTATTAAAAGGGATTAAGGCTATAGTAGCTCTTTTTCTTCTACCTAATATAAAAGTCTATAATAGCCCTAATAAAAGAAAAGGAAGTAGATTATTAACTAAATTATTAACCTCTTACTAACTTACTTATATAAGTGCCTTAATCTCTAAATCTTCTTTAAAAAGCTTATTATTACCTAGTTTACTATTTACCTTAGCTAGATAGCTATTTTAAACTGCCTCTTATTCTAAGCTACTATTAAAGAGTACTCTCTTCTTAGTTAGTAGTAGAATTCTATTATAATAAGTAAAAGTATTATTATTACTAGCTTTTATAATATATTTTCTTACTAGTTAATTAAAGGTAAAGATCTTATACTATATATTAATTATTATAGATTTATTAATATTAAGACTATCTTTTATTATACTTACTACTATATAAAAATAAATCTACTTAAGGTTTACTACTTATTATTAACTAATAGTTACTTTTCTTTTCTTTATAATTTTTATTATTTCTATTATATTATATATATTTAAATAAATATAATATTTATCTTTTATTATTATATATTATAATTCTATTTAGTAATAGTTTTACTTTATTACTAGAAACTTTTCTATTAATAATATAATAAATAATTTCTTTGTTAAATTACTGTTAATACTACTGTTTATTGCCTTAGCATTAGTTATCATTTTATAGGGCAAATATGCTTAGTTAGGCGAATTCTATTTAATTAACTATAGCTTTATTTTACCTGCTAAAGGACTCTTTAACTTTTAGGTATAAACTCTTTCTTATATATAGAATTTTTTTTATCTTATATAATTAACTTTATAGAATTTTCTAGGCAATTCTATTATATATAAACTCTAAATGCTACCTATAATATAGAAGCCTACTTACAGATTAGCAGCAACTATGCCTGCAAGCATAATAATACTAGAGATCTAGAGGCTATACTTAGTCTTTAGCCTGCTAAGGTATAGATCTATTATATCTAAGGTGCTTAGCCTCTATACCTCCCTATTAAGCTACCTTCTGTAGCAGAAGCTCCTAGTTAAGCGGTAGAGGAGCTTGCACTTAAAGATAACTAGCTTTTGCAACTGGTTATCTATCTGCTAATTATAGCTAATTGCTAATAACTAACTGGCTTCCCTTTTTACCCTAATTCTTGCCCCTTAGTGTATATTTATCTATAGGGCAATGATATTACTATTATAGACATTTTAAGGGTAGTTGTAGCTAGTTAGGATAGGCTGCAGGTATAGTTAATTGATGCCTACCAGTTGCACGTTAAGCAAGTTTAATATCTTAATTACAATTAAGGTTAGCATTATTAATCTTATATTAGGGTAAAGAACTTACATCTAATAGAGGCTTAGTTAGTTTCTTAATAGTTCTATAATTATTAAGATAAATATTTTTAAGGATAGATAGATTAGAAAAGGTTAAAGTTATAAGGGAGTTATAGACTCTATTAGTTAGGCTTTTTAAAGCTTTTTAGCTAGTTAGGTAATATATTTATTATAATTAGAGTTGCTTAAGATGCTGCAGCCTAAAGGTAACCTTATTAATTAAGTTTATTAAGACTTTAATTTAGCTAGAGACTTTATTGTTAATACTTCTGTAGCTTATTAGAATACCTAGGTCCTATTTATTAGTCGTTACTGGGTCAAAGCTATAAAATAATAACCCCAGTTCAAACCACTGTTTCTTCACTGATATCACTTTATCTGCAGTTCTCAGACGCAAGGTTGATTGGTCACGTGCCTCGGCACGTGCATTCAATTGATGGAGTCGTCATCGACTTCAGGTCAATTTGACTTTCGCCGACTAACTTACACAAAGCAAAGTCAACCCAATTCCTTCAA
>SRZU01000319.1:0-15822 GCA_013183765.1 Fusarium xylarioides | reverse complement strand
AAAAAAAAAAAAAAAAAAAAAAAAAAAAAAAAAGTAATATATTTATTATAATTAGAATTACTTAAAATACTATAGCTTAAAGGTAATCTTATTAATTAAGTTTATTAAGACTTTAATTTAGCTAAAGACTTTATTATTAATACTTTTATAGCTTATTAAAATACTTAAGTTTTATTTATTAATTATTACTAAATTAAAGCTATAAAATATTATTTTTTATAAATATACTTTTATTTTTTAAGGTTTTTTATATATTTATAATAGTTTTTATTTTATATTTCCTTTTTATATTTTTTTTATTTTTCTTTAATAATTATATTATCTTTTTTATATTTAAATATATAGTCTTTTAATTTAATTTAAGTAATACTAATATCTTATTTAAATAGTATATTATAACTACTTTAAGTTATTCTTAAGGTTTATATTTATATAGCTATTTATTAATTTTAATTACTATAGTAATATATATAATTAAATCTTTTAATTAATTTATAAAATATAATTTATTTTTAATTCCTTTTTTTAAGCTTTAATAGTAAATCTTTATAAAAATATTATTATTTTATTAAGTTTTAGCTACTAATTATTAAAATTTAATTAAATATATAATATATAATTTCTATTATTTAAGTATAAATAACTTTATTATAGCTTATTATTTTTTATTAATTACTTTAAAATTATCTTTAAGTACTTATTTAAAATTATTTTAATTTATAAAAATATTTTAAGTATTTTAATTTTAAAGATTTTCTTTATTTTTAAAGTAATTTCTTATAATAAGTTTAAATTATTTTTAATACTTTTTTAAATTAAAAGTACTATAAGTAATACCTTTTTAATAGTAATATCTAGTTTATTAAGAAATAAATAGAAATATTTTTTTATTTTAGTAAAAAATAAAATTATATTTATTACTTATCTTTTAAAGGGTTTTAATTTAAATAGCTTTAAGGCTTTATTAAGATCTTTTCTTTATAATTTATTATTATTACTACTAGTTAATATAGTATTTTATTAATTATTAATTTAAATCTATAAATTATAAATAGTATTATATAATTACTAGACTTTAGCTATTATTTTAATATTACTAGATAGAGTTTTAGTATAAAGAGGTATTAAGCTAGTATTACTAAATATTCTAATAGTATAATATTACTTAATATAAATATAATATATTTTAAATAAAAGCTATTAATATATAATAATTAAAGGTTTTAAATAAGAAAATTAGTTTATATTAAGTTTATATTTATAAATTATATAAAGTATTATATTAAGCTTATTATAAAGTATTATATTTCTTAATAGTTAATAGTATAAATAAAGCTTATTAAAGTAAAAAAGTATTAAGTTAATAGGTAATAAGTTAAATTCTATTTACTATTAAATAAATATATATATATTTTATAGCCTTAACCTAGTAATAACTAATAAATAAAACCTAGGTATTCTAATAATAGCTATAAAAGTATTAATTATAAAGTCTCTAGCTAAACTAAAATCTTAATAAACTTAATTAATAAGGTTACCTTTAGGCTATAGCATTTTAAGTAACTTTAATTATAATAAATATATTACCTAACTAGCTAAAGCGCTATAAAAAGCTTAATTAATAAGGTCTATAACTTCTTTATAACTTTAACCTTTTCTAATCTATCTATTTCTTAAAAATACTTTTCTAAATAATTATAAAATTATTAAAAACTAACTAAGCCTAGATTATCTATAAGTTCTTTACTTTAACTACTTTATTTAATTAATAATACTAATCTTAATTATAGCTAAGATATTAAACCTAAGTAACTAGCAATTAATAACTATTAATTAATAATACTTATAGCTTATCTTTACTAGCTATTATAATAATTAACTAATTAATAGTAATAATATTACTTTCCTTTAAATTAATTTAACCTTTAAGGCTAAATTTAAAATATAAAGAGAAGCTAGATAGATATTAGCTATTAGCTATAATTAGTAAATAGATAATTAATTACTTTAGCTAGTTATCTTTAAGTATAAGCTTCTTTACTACTTAACTAAGAGCTCCTGCTATATAAAGTAGCTTAATAGAGAGGTATAGTAGCTAAGTACCTTAAGTATAGAGAATCTATACCCTTATAAGTTAAAGAATAAATATAGCTTTTAGATTTAAAGTATTACTATACTTATAATATATATTTATAATAACCTATAAGTAAGAGACTATTATAAGTAGTATTTAGAGTTTATATATAATAGAATTACCTAGAAAATTCTATAAAGTTAATTATATAAAATAAAAAAAATTCTATATATAAAAAAAGAGTTTTATTTAAAAGTTAAAAAGTCTTTTAATAGGTAAAATAAAACTATAGTAAATTAAATAGAATTTACCTAATTAAGTATATTTACCTTATAAAATAATAACTAATGCTAAGGCAATAAATAGTAGTATTAATAGTAATTTAATAAAGGACTATATATATATACTTATAAAATATATAAGTTAAATAAAATTAGTTTAACTTTATTTATAGTATATTAAATGGAGTTAATTTAATTATTTTTATAATTATTTATATAAGTTAAATAGTATATATTTAACTTAATATAAGGTAAGTAGTAGTTAATTAGTAGAAAAAGTAAAGTATATATATTTATATATATTAAATTATATTAAGTTATAATATTTTCCTATTATTTACTAACTAACTAATTAATTAACTATTTTAATACTTTATTTATTATATCTTTTTAAAAAAAACCTTATAATTTATTTTAAATCTTAAGAGGAGGTCCTTTTTATTTATTTTATATCTTTTAAAAAGAAATTCTTTTATTTTACTTTATATCTTTAAAAAAAATCCTTTTTAAGTATATATTTTTATCTTTAAGTATTATTTTCTTTATTTTTTACTTTATATATATATTATTAATATTTTAAGTCTCTTTTTAAAGAAATATATAAAAAAATCCTAAAAGGCTTATAACTTAAGGGTATTATAAGATAGAAATAATAGTTATAAGATAATTTTTAAAATCTTATAACTTCTCCTTTAAAAAAACTTACTTTAATTAAAGATAATAAGTAAGGCATTTATTATATATTTTTATAAGCTCTTTACTTTCTTTTTATAATACTTTTAAGTATCAGTTAATAGGTATTTATATTTAAAAAGAGAATTTCTTTTATAAAAGGTTATTAATTATAGCTTTATTTTTTTTTTTTTTTTTAAGTTTACATATTAGCCTTAAAAGGTTAATATATAAACTTAAAAAAAAGAAAAAAATATTATTAAATAAAGTAAATTTTATATATTTTTATATAAAGCTACTAATTCTAGTATTAAAAAACTAGAAAAGTATTTTTTTAAAAAGCTTAAAAAAGGAAATTTAAAAGATTATAAACCTTATCTTTTTAATATTATTTTAGACCCTAGATTTAAATTAATACATTTTAAAGAAAATAGTCTTTTATCTTATTATAAGGCTATTTATAAAGATATTTTAAGTTTATTTAAAGCTAAATATTTTAAGTAAGTATTTTATTTTATTTCTATATATTTTAAAAAATTTTAATTTTCTTTTAGAATTTAAACTAAAGTAAATTCTTCTATTAATTTAGAAAAATTAAATAGCTTTTCTATTTCTAAAGATAACTTAGATTTTAAGAGTAATTTATATAATAAAGCTATAAAAACTACTAAAGAATATTCTATAGATCTTACAGAAAGATTATTAAGAAAAGAAGTAAGTAATTTTTTATTTAATAAATATATATATATATATTTAATTTATAACTTAAATAAAGTAAAATATTAATACTTTTTATAAAAAAATCCTTTAAATTACTAGAAAAGATATAGTAGTAAATTTCCTATTTTAGCTATTTTAGCTAGAAGATATTTAGCTATTTCTACTACTTTAACTTCTATAAAGTCTGCTTTTTCTATTAGTAATAATATTATTATTAAAAATAGAAATAGACTTAGTCTTAAAGTAGTAAAAAAGCTTATATTATTAAAAAGTTAAAATAAATCTATTATTAAAATAAAAAAAGAATATAAATAAAAAAAAGAAAAAAAAATATAATTATAAGAAAAAGAAATAAAAAAGTTTAAAGAGTTTTATTAAATTTAAATTGGTTTTTATATAGTATTTTAATATTTAATATTTAATATTTAATATATAATATTTAATATATAATATTTAATATATAATATTTAATAATATAAGTTTTTTATAAATTATTTTTAAATAATAATAAAATAAAGAAATATTTAAATAAAAGATTATAAAGTATATATTATTTTATAAAAAAAAATAACTTTAATAAATATATAAATATAAAAGAAATTAAAAATTAAAAAAATAATTTTATAGCTTTAACTTAGTAATAACTAATAAATAAAATTTAAATATTTTAATAAATTATAAAAGTATTAATAATAAAGTCTTTAATTAAATTAAAGTCTTAATAAACTTAATTAATAAAATTATCTTTAAACTATAGTATTTTAAGTAACTTTAATTATAATGAATATATTACTTAATTAGCTAAAAAGCTTTAAAAAGCTTAATTAAATCTATAACTCCTCTATAACTTTAACCTTTTTTAATCTATCTATCCTTTAAAGTTATTTTAATAATTATAAAATTATTAAGAAACTAACTAAGCCTGTATTATCTGCAAGTTCTCTACCCCAACTGCATTTAATTAACAACACTAACCTTAATTACAGTTAAGATATTAAACCTAAATAACTAGTAACTGGTAATTATTAATTAACTAAATATATAAATATTACTCTTATTTAGCTATAACCTAGAAATTAGTAATAAGGAGATTATAGATCTTATTAAAGGTATAACCCTTAGTGCTAAGATCTAGATATAAAAGCTAGTAAAGAAAGTATTTACAGTTACCTGTAATTATTAAATAGATATCTAGTTATTTAACCTAATTATCTTTAAGTATAAGATACTCTGCTACCTAAACTCTAATTTTAATTCTATTTAAAGGTAATACTAAATTAAAATATTATTCTTAAGAATTAAGTAATAATATACTAATATCTTAAGTTTAATAATAAATAATTAAATTATTAACTTAAAGAGTAAGTATAACTTATAGATTATAACTATTATTAATTTTATAATTATAATCTATATTAACCTTTAGGTAAGCTTTCTATAAGTAGTATTTAGAGTTTATATATAATAGAATTACCTAGAAAATTCTATAAAGTTAATTATATAGAATAAAAAAAATTCTATATATAAGAAAGAGTTTATAACTAAAAGTTAAAGAGTCCTTTAATAAGTAAAATGAAGCTATAGTTAATTAAATAGAATTTACCTAACTAAGTATATTTACCTTATAAAATAATAACTAATGCTAAGGCAATAAACAGTAGTATTAACAGTAATTCAATAAAGATTTAAAAAATAATATTAAGAATTTTTATTTTAAGTAATATATATATATATATATTATTTAAAATAAAAAATAAATAAATACTTTACTTTTATTTTTATTTTTAGTATTTTAGTATTTTTAATATACTAAAGAAACTTTAGTATTAATATACTAAAATTAAAAAAACTATAGTATTAATATATTAATATTAAAAAAAAATACTAATTAATATAAATACTAAAAAAAAATACTAATAATATACTAATATTAAAAAAAAATTAATATTAATATATTAATACTAAGGAGTTTTTAATATATTAAAAATACTAAAATACTAAAATACTAAAATACTAAAATACTAAAATACTAAAATACTAAAATACTAAAATACTAAAATACTAAAATACTAAAATACTAAAATACTAAAATACTAAAATACTAAAATACTAATTAGTATTTTAGACAACCCTGGCCTGAAGTAAATAAATAGAATGAAGCATATTTAGAATGTTAAACTTAGAAGCTTTGCCTTGTAAATTATACAGTCTAGGCTACCAGTCAAACACATTTTTTCTTCCGATATTAAGTTCATTGTCCAAATAGCCTTTACACAGAACAAACTTTCAGAGATACTCTAATTCGTGGTAAAGTGAGTAATGTGTATAAATAAGAGCACTCTTCCACCCGAGTCATATCTTCTTTTCCTACAAAATAAAACCCATTCATTCTTCTGCCTTTAGTCGCAACACCAGACAGATTCACCATATAAACACTACTCAATTCTGCGCCTGATTCACGGAATCGAGGTCAACCATCATGGATCCATTCACCAGAATCCCCGTCGAGTTGCGTTTACAGATATTCTCATCCCTCCAATCAAAGGCCACTATCTTGAGCCTCATCCAAGCCTCTCCACAAATGCTCAAGCAATACCTTGGATACAAAAGCACAATAATACGAAATTTACTCGAGCGCGACTTTGACGACGAAATGATTCAAGATGCTATGGCAATCATCTTGTACCCATCTCTCCGAAAGGCCCGAAAGGTCAAGTTCCACTTCGATGCGCATTTACTGCGTCGGAAGTGTCATAAGCTTCCAAATCCTTTGGTGACCCACGATACCGTTCTCTTGGACCAGCTTGACAAATTGCATAGCCTTCTGATGGTTTTTGTCGAAGACTACATCACAAAGGCGACTGCGGACTTCCAACCTCGGGAATACATTTGTCTCCCTCAACCTACCCACAGCCAGAGCCATCTCGTGTTCAAAGGACAAAAAGTGACAAGGAGATTTGACTCAGGTAACCTTTCGGACGGTGAGAGACGACGTTTGTTGAGGGCATTCTTACGAGTTGAGCTGGGGTCTCTAGTTCTGAGGACTGCGAGCTTCGAGAGGAATAGTTTCACCAAACGCCGACTTATGAGTTATATGGCCGTTGGAGTCGAAAGACGAGACGAGGAGGCGATCCGCTGTGTTTGGGTGTATACATCGTCACTATATGGCGCCGTCTTTGCCCAATGTGCTGATGCCTGGCTGCCAGTAGCCGATGCACCACCAGAAACTGGGCTGCTATTCCCTGACAATGTCTTGGTGGATCCGATTGAGTATGGGAAGGACGTTGGCATCAAAGGAGAAGAAAAGCGGTCCGCGATTGTGTCTATGGCTCAGTACGGTTTCTCTTTAATCTTCACGATGATTCGTTTTGCCATAGCAAAACCACAGTATACTTCAACTCTCAAAAGCTTTGTTGAAAATCTGTGTAGCTTCAGAATGGACATAACTTCAGACGATTTATTCGGAAGAGGAATGCCATGGGGAGGCTTCCACGGTCTGAGTCACCATACTGACCACAGAAACTCGGGTAGTGGTCTAGTTTCTGATGATGAATCATGGTGGAAATACCTTGGGGGAAAGCTACATCACGATAATGGCGGCCCGACACAGTACAAGATATTCCAACAGCGGGCATGGCCATTCTTCGACGACGATCGCCATTACCCAGTCAACACCGCTGCGTTGCCAGTATTCCCTACTAGATATTTCTTGGAAAAGATGGCAAGAGAAAGGATCAATGACTTTATGTCCTTTTTTGAGCATGGCCCCGTTTCAAATGCTCAGTTAGAACGCAAAATGAGAGAGCTTCGTCGAGCCCAAAAGTGGCAGGACAAAATGAAGCAGAGGCAAGGGAATAATTGGAGCACTGAATCTTCTTTGCCTTGGATTTCTATGGGGAATCATGAGGTGTCACTGCCAGAGATTGAGGATCAGGAGCAGTTACTGACATGGAGTTCTCGGGGCGTTGTTCGATGGGATGAGTCAAAGGAGGCTTACGTGGTTGTAAAGGAATGAGCATCTGGGGCCCTGGGCCTAGGGCAAAATCGTTGTTGTGGTACGTTTGATGTCGAACAAATTGTTTCAGAATATGATTTTATGTATGTTTCTTTTTCTTTTTCTCGTTTCTTTTCCATTTGAGTTATAAATTGTCAGATCTTGAGATGCATCTGGACTAGGATCTTGGTTGTTGAATTAATGTTGCAAGGTTCATTGGCAGGGGTCCTCAGAGGCCACGTGAGATATACCATCAGATGAAACAGGATCACAAAAATCTCTCATATAGACCAAACAACGATATAAATATCAATTGAACTTATGCCAGCAAACCAATAACAAAACCATTTCCAGCTTCTCCCCACGAGATAACCATCACGATGGATCAGGGCATAGTGAGGGTTGTCAATGGAGGATGGCTGGATGGGCTTACGCGAGATGCTGTTACGCGACCCGACACGGGTACGATTCTTCTGGAAACTCTCTACGAGCCGTGGGATCTCTTCACAAGGCTTGATAAAGGAGACGACGTGACCGCGACTGAGCCTGTGACTTTGCTACGCGACGTTTGTTCCGGGCACGATTCTACAGAAAAGAACTGCTCAGTCATATGCACCAGCTCGGAAGATTTATTCGCCTCTTGGAAGACTCTATGGCAGTGTCTGTCTCTCACGTCGCTGACTCTCGCAAACTCGACATTCTCTACACTTGAACAACACCATAGTGGGGTAGGAAACGGGACATCAAGGGAGCAGATCTCGAGCGCCTTGGCATCTTTTGCCATTGCCAATGCGACAGATTTCGACGGAAAAGCGGTTCTGAATCTGACTTACGAGTGTGCTGCTGCAAGTTGTCGCGATACTAGCATGGGGGAGTGCTCCATTGGCCAGCTTGACCCTGGGTATTTTCAAAGTGAGACTATCCAGTGGATCAAAGTGTACGAGGCTCTCGTGCCACTGTGCGATGGACTGGAAAGCGATATTAACATCGATATTGCTGGTCCTGGAGTAAGCCTGTGACTTTGGCGATGATGACTTATGCTTACCACTCTGCAGGTACTAATAACATACATAACCCAAACAGCCATGGTGGTCTTTGCATGGTTATTCTTCCTACTACTAAACGTCAACAAGTTCATCAACACTTCAACATCAATCTTCACTCACCTCTTTCGGAAAGGAAACCCGGGACCAAACCTCTTGACCCATCGTGTATCAGGTCTTGAACGCCTCGAGCGCACAAATCTTGCGCACGCAACCAGCACCTTTCTCGCAGAGCTTCACGAAGCACAATGCTTTTTCGTCGTTGCCATCGAGATAGCGTTGATAAACGCCAGTTCCAGGTCAGCTATTTTCACCGGCGCTGAGAACTGGCAGAGTCTTCTGTGGAATCGTGACAGTGTCCAGTTCCTTGCAGGTATGGGAGCCTGGCCCATCATTCTCGGACAGATCTCCCTCCGAAGAGCTGAGCTTGACTCGATGTATTATCTCCTCCTCTCAACACTTGCGTTGGTACTCGCTGCTGTTGCAGCAGATACAGCTGCCAATCCAGATCCAGATCGTATTTACAAGATGTTTCAAGGGCAAAATACACTTGAAGAATGCGGTGGTCATCCTTCCCTTCGAACGTTTTGTGTGGAAGAGCGAGAGGGTCTATACTGGTATGTCTTTCCAGCGGGGAGTATATACGCATTCCTCGGATTACTTGCTATTCTGTGGTGGGCCAAGATCTGGAGTCTGTGCAACTCTCCAACATCGATTCTCAAAAAGCATAAGTCCTTATCAAAGCGACAAGTTGAATCGTGGGAATGGATCAAATGGACTTTTGTAAAGGCTTCTCTTCTTGCAATGCATGTTGCTGAAGCTGGAGCTCTTGCTTGTATTTGTTTCGCACTGGCAGTAATTCGGGCACCGTTGCTGAACTTACTGCTGAGAGGGGAAACGGGGACTTGGAGTGTTGGACAGCTGGTGGCTGTACTGATCTGGGCGCCGGTAATATCCAAATATGCACATCTGGCAATTCGTAAGTTGTCATTCCACAAGGTATCTTGAATTAAGAAAGAACTAACCAAATATTTAGTCGGCGTTGAGAAGGGCTTCAGGCTTCGCTTGTCTAAAGCATTTGATATTGTGAAGAGGTCAGATACTAGATCTGGAAGTGATAGTGAGGCAATATCTCTGAACTGAGTGAGCATAGAGCATCTGAATAACCGACTTTGGCAACGAAACTATCTTTCATCAATTCTGGGCTAATAACTTGTTTCATTTTGATGGCATCCGAGGTGTCAGGTGACATAGACCTCTATTCTCTCGTTGGCCAGTCCCGACCTATCAGCCGTATACAACCACAAGATCGCGTTGAAGAGCAACGCACAGACACAGTAAGCAGAGTGTGAGCCTCTGGTACACCAGTCCAATCATATCAACCCAACCCCGCTTATGAATCTGTCGAACTGAACCTTTTGTCCAGTTCATCAGCTTTTGCCTTCCTTTGGAAGAACTAGACAATACGATGGCGTCCCGCAACCACGACACGGTGGACACCTTGGACTGGTACAAGACTTTTGCTGTTGGCTTGGTTTGGACACCGTCGGTGTACTTTTGAAACTCATGGGTCAGTAGCCGACCGCCTAACGCCTTTGTGGTCATCGCCTGCGTAATATTCTCAATCGTCAGCCTCTTAGCAAGTTTTCACCTCATTGTTTTCGCCTTTTGTATCCTTGTATCGCCATTATTTTCCCTTGCATTACTTTACCGACTGATCATAGTGCTCCCTTACCTATGTACCGGGTTCGGTCCCTGGTTTCTCTCATTGTTCTGTGCCTTTAGGCCGCCACTTTACGATTCGCGGTTGGAAATGCCACAGGGAAAATGCTGCAGATTGTGTGGAAGATGTAGCAACATAGTTGACCAGTCCTCCATTCTCCGGGGCACCCGGTGGAAGTTGACGCGATCGAAAGAAGTATACGAGTTTTATACTAAAGATAAGCTCCAGCAGTCCTCCAACGACTGCCATCTATGTAGCCTCCTCTGGCATTCCTCATTTGGCTCTCAAACAATTCCAATAGATAGAGCATCCCCGGGAGAGTCTATCGCCCAGGAACCAGACGTTACTACACCGCTACTTGCCGCAGTCCCTAGGTCAAGCAATTCTGGTGACTGTGAACAAGGCGTCAAAGCTAGAAACCTCTCAGTCCAAATCTCGGCAACTAGAGACTTTGGTCGTGGGCAATCGCTTCGGATTCGTCTATACGAGAAGAGATCCAGTCTATTCCCATGGCTACAAGTCCAAGATGCCAGCTATGGTAGGTCTGGTGCGTGTTGTGCAGCGTGTACATGACTTACTCAGTGCCCTAGTACCCGGTAAACATAGTTGCGGGCAGTCCAACATGACTACTGGCTCTGAGGCTAGCTTTCTTTTGGCCCGAGAAATAGTTGAGAAGTGCGAACGTGAGCATCACAATTGCCGCAACCACTTCATTCGATCCACCAGTCAGCGATACCTGCCCAAACGACTCATCGATGTGCAAGCCAGGGGACAAGGGGTCATACAACTGGTACTGAGCAAAACTGTCAGATCAGAGAGTATCGTTGAGTATGCTGCACTTAGTCACTGCTGGGGAACGACGGTCAAGTCTGAGCTTAGGAAGAACAATGAAGAAACGATGAAGACGATTCTGATAGAAACCCTGGATCCGAATTTTCGAGACGCCGTTGACATAACGTACAAAATGGGGATCAAATATCTCTGGATCGACTCGCTCTGCATCATACAACGCACCGAGGAATGGGAACAGGAGTCTGGCGATATGGGCCTTGTTTACGCAAGAGCGAAGGTTGTGATATCCGCGACGGCATCCAAGAACTCAGATGGTGGTTGCTACAGACCCAAGGATATCTTTCTCTACGACTGCGTTCTATGCAGTAACTGGAAATCTGCACTCGTTGTCCGCTCGCCGATCAAGTATCCCGATCTGGTCCAACTCTTTGAGGAAAAGGTCGATCGTTCGTTCTTAGCTACAAGAGGTTGGACCTTTCAAGAAAGGTTCCTCGCTAGCAGGATTCTGCACTTCTGCTCAGGTCTTTTGATGTTCGAGTGTAACACATTAACTACCTCTGAGTGTCATCGGGAAGAAGAGTATCCCCTGATAACCCACTTTACCCAAGATGGGACTCTGAACGTACCGAAAGTCCCTCATCCAGGCCGTGAACCACCCAAGCAGCTCTGTAACAGTACGATCGTACAACATGCCGGGTCTTCTATAAGACCTCTCATACGCCTAGGTAATAACACAGTTGGGGAAAGCTGGTACGCTAACCCTAAGCATGAACTTTGGGCCGAGTGGAAACGACTCTACGATGTACAAATGTCCTCTATGAGGACCAACGCCGCGCGACTAAGCATTCGAGGGGCCTTCAGCTTTCTTTGGTCTTTCAGGGGACAAGATATGAAGGAGAAAGCAGAGTTCCACCTGAGGTGGTATGAGATGGTGACGAGCTACTCGATCCGCAACCTTACTAATGACAGCGACAAGATGATGACTATTGCCGGCGTAGCATACTTCATCCAGCAGAGCACGGGCTTCACGTACGCTGCCGGGCTCTGGGAAGAGACTTTACCTTTCAATCTCCTCTGGGTGGCGGACCCTGGAGTCAAAAGGCGACCGTCTGGCCGGTCTGTTCCCTCATGGTCTTGGGCATCGGTGGACGGCAAGATCTCGCACCGCCTAAAGAAAATCGGCCCAACTTATGTATCTGGCTCTAATTTTAGCTTAACAGTCGATGGCAGCAGCGGTTCTGACTCATGGGATTATATAAAATCCCTGATATCAGACCTGGAGGTTCAAGCTACACACATGGTCAACGGCATGGCCCATAATGCTACGCTGAGGCTATCCTGCCAGCTCCGACGTTTGGTCCTTCGTCATTAGGCTACGTGTACGATACAATGGAGCACCATCAGCAGGGCGAGATAAGATGTTTACCTGTTCTCGAGTTCGGTAATCACACATTTAGTCTATTGACTAAAACATCGCAAATCCATGGAATACTCGTTCGAGAGGTGTCCAGCACTTCAGACCAGGGCGAGGGTACACGGGCTCAATACATGAGAGTGGGATACTTCTGCACAGAAAAAACAAACATTCACTTCCAGGACATGGGCCGAGAGGGGCTACTATCCATTGAGCTTATTTAGTATACACACTTTGTCGGCAACGAGCCCAAGGGCGTCGAGTTGATCTATGGCTTTGGAAACGCGCGGAAAACCGCTGAACGAGCATTTTCAAGGGTCATATTGAACCGGGTCACGACTCTATAGAGGCTGCTGTGATGCGCATACTGAGTCCACAGAGAAACTTAAATTCAGCGTTCACCCCAATCATGAAGTGCAGGACTAGGTTTTATCTGCTGATTTAAGCTCTTATCACAAGTCTCAACTACAGATAAGCCATGTAGTTCGCAAATTAGACTGCTGCTTATCCACATACACCCACAGTGATTGATGCATGTCACAACAAGCTTTGAAACTTTATTCCTCAATATTGTAGAAGCATCTTACAACACAAAAGTCTAATTTTACACGAAAGCCTAATGACATAAGCCTCCATGCCCTTAAATCGTATAAATATCTCTCCGCCCCGTCCCCTATCTCTTCCTTTCTATTTGACCTTGACACCGGATTTATCTCACCACTTTCTCTATACAACCTCCTCGTGCTCCCTACCACCATCGAACTTCATTCACTATCATGGCTACTACTTTCCACAAATTCCCTTTCCTTCCGCGAGAACTCAGGGACGAGATCTGGTATTTTGCCATTCGGTCACACCACCGTGGAGTCCAAATCTTTCAGCTACACAAGTCCCCCTCATATGAGGACAACAGATCTACCTCGCTGAGGAATTATATCTCACAGATAGGTGGAAGAAGTATACGTTTCCCCTTTTCAGCCAATGGTTGGATAAGCCTCTTACCAACCTCAGGCGAACGCAACAGCCCCTGGTATTTTGGCGCTCCCCTGGAATCCAATAGTTACAAGGGCCTGGATGGATCTACAGATGATATTGTCTCGACCTACATGATTGATTGCGGGCTGTGGACCGCCTGCAAGGAATCGAGGCGTGTTATTCGGAAGCACTTCGCTAATCCCTCAAACAATCCCTGGGGACCAGCGGAGCGGGGGAGAGTGGGCTATTGCTCAGGTAGCAACCCCTTTTACTTGTCTGTCTGGCCAGGCTCGGACCTCTTCATCCTACAATTTGACAATTTCTTCGATACCAACTGGAGTCCTATTGAAGTGTTTCCCGGCACTCCAAAATCCTCTCCCTGCCCCGTGGAATCTTGCCGGGAAATTGGTATGCAGTATGACAGCATACGGGACAGTGGCGCCCCTGGGGCATGGCGCGATGTGACACTTATCGTCAACTTTCTGTGTTTATTCTCGCTGAAACGACGCCTGTGGTTGGTTGACACAAACCTGAAGCGGAAAATGGGCTCTACTTCGTCTCACGACAACGACACAATAGAATTCTACGCGAGTGATAGGAAGTTCGTACCCGTTCCTCTGGATAAAGGGGAAGATAACTTGATTGAGTGGGAATATATAAATCCAGTGGCAGGTGGGAGCTTTCGGTCGTCGTCTATTTACTACGCACAGACCGCAAATGATGTGGCAAATTTAATGGCCCAGACAATCAACCATGGGCATCGTCTTGAAGATCGAATCGGACTTCTTGGATGGGAGGATCTTGAAAATTCATGATACTGGTTTGGACTGGATCAAATTGCAAAGAACATCATCAGCTCACAGATGACAAGTCTAAATTGATTCAACCGTCTCTCATGTGGAACCGTTGAGGTAGATGAACACTTCGAAGATACCAGTTTGGGGCCGGAAAGATGGATATTTCATATGTAAGGTAGGGCAGTGGGTTTTAAGGTCCAGGAAGTGGCTTTGGCTTATTCGTTACCCATTCAACTCATGTATTGTTGGAACCTTGGCCCTTTGTGCCTGGATCAAAATGTGTAAATTATGGGCTTATTGTGCCATTTGTAGCTAAGACCTGTGATTGAGAATTCATTGCATTTGCGCAGAGCCTTTACTGAACAGATCGTGTTGAGTGGCTTGTGTGCCAAGATACAAACTCTGTTATGCATATTGCCTTTTAAAAGCTGAAGCGAATTTAGATTTTTCAATGTGTTGGCTTGATATGTCTCGTTGAGACGTCATAAGCTTCCAGTATGAATTAACAGACCCTTTCCAATAAAGTCATTCAGGTTGAGAGCTTTGTTTCGTTTACACTTTCGTGCAGTCCCCACGTATAAGGTACATAATGACTCAAGAGGGGTACCCTATCCAAAAGCTAAAGTTAAATGGGATTTTTCGGTGTGTTGGCTTGATATGTCTCGCTGAGACATCATAAGCTTCAATTATTAATCAGAGGGGTACCCTCTAGAGTTTTAATCATTTGTTTGTGTATAAATACTTCTTCCCGTCCGACTCTTTTGGACGATATCATCCCCCCTTCTTTCATTAAATATAGGTATTCTTCTACGCTCAACAAGATCCCGTATCGTCTGCCACCTTGAGACTTATTTAGGCAAGAGATTTGGAAACTAGTTATTGCTGTCCGCCCGAAGCCCGCAGGAGTTCGCGTCTTCCGAGTATTCGATGCTTCCCAAGAACCTTCGATCCGGCTCGAGGACGTGCCAGGCTACAGACCCTACAAAAGGCACCCCTTGGCTCTGGGTTTACCTTTGCCGGACAAAGACTTCGTCAGTGTCGATGGGGAGAGCATGAGTGATATATCAACACAGATTTACGATCCGGGGCTGTGGAATGCTTGCCACGAATCGAGGTTCTTGATGAAGGAGGCCTTTGTCTCAGTCAAAGAACATGGCCATGCCTCGATAGGGTACTATCTATCTGGTAGTGCCCCCTTCTATGTCACACTCAGGGCTTAAAATACCCGACCCATGGGTACCCACAACCCGCCCGTGGGTAGGTCTGGGTACCCAATTGGGTAGGTTAGAAAAAATAACCCACTATGGGTACCCTAAACTGGGTATATTTTTTTCTGG